>NW_023613465.1:0-51448 GCF_013339725.1 Rhipicephalus microplus
CGTGTGCAGAGGAATTTCAGCTCGGGTCGTCAAGGAAGGCTCACCTCTATAGAAGCTGCGGGCGTTAGTTTTGCGAGGACTGATGGTGGTAGGAGGGAGAGGAAGAGCAGTGATGGTTAGGTGAGTGGGACAGGCGTCTGACTGGCGACGGTGAGTGGTTTTGTCGAGCGGGCATGGGGAGCGAAGCATTGTCATGGTCGATGTCTATTGGCATGCGGGAAACATTTGGTGGGCGTCGGGTATTGTCATAGTGTGGCCATGGCTGCCGATTCCAGGAATTACGGCAATGACGTGAAATTTGGCCGACTCATCCGCAGAAGAAGCAGATAGGTCTGTCATCTGAGGTTCGCCATTCAGCGGAGTTCCGGTAAAATGGACGGTTGTACGGACCACAGAGCATATCAGGTACACTAGGTAATTGGTCGGGACTGTTAACTGGGCAGAGCGTCTGTAGTCGGACGTTGGCCAGTTCCTGGCGGACAATAATCTATATTGAAGAAATCGTTACAGGAGAATCGTCACTGGCATGGGCATGGTCAACAATAGGAGAGGTGGCTTGGATTTCACGGCGGGCGATTCGGACAATATTGTCGGCAGTAGCAGCAGCTGAAGGGAGACGGGCGTCTTCGCAGGTAGATGTGGCAGCCGTGTTGGGAATACACGAAAATTGAGGAGTAATATGACGACTTTTCGCTTCTTCAAAGCGTCGGCATTCGTTAATGATGTCATCCAATCTCGAAGAGTTGCGGAACATGAAGAGAGTTAAGGCATCATCCGCGATTCCTTTGAGGATGTGCGCCTCTTTTCGACTTCGGATGCTGCGTGGTTGGACGAGGCACGTTTGGGGAAGGTACCAACGAGACGCCTTTCTCAGAGGCCTTTTACCCCGCACCTCCACCAAAATGTCATGGGAAAAGGCGTCCGAGAAATACATTTACAATTGATAAAACAAGCAGGCATACAAGATGGAACCCAGTCTGCACGAGAGCTCAGACATCGTCTTTTTCCCTATCGAGTTTAGAGTCACCCATAGCACCACGTAGCAATATAAACAAAGTATTCGAAGACTAACCATATACTGTACATAAAAAACCATATACTATGCACCCGTTTACAATTGTATTGTTTTTATTGGCAGCACAGGGGCTCCGCACAGAAGAAAAATTACGAAGTCCTGATGTAGAAAACTGTAACGCTTGGTGCGTGTAAAGTATGTATTACTTTTTCTTCATAATATTATGGTAAGTATCGACAACTTCACACTTGCTGTGCATATTATATATTAGCAATACACGCGCTCTTTACTTACGCTACGTATGATTCTCAGACATGGGACAGTTGCTCTCTTGTCAAACGACAACCAATCTGTTCTACACACAGCCACAACTCTTAAGAAAGCAAAAAGACGTTGCCCTTTTATACGCCAATCAAAGAAAAAAATGTAGAATAGAAAACAAAAGACATAGCCCCGAACCTTTTCATGCAGGACGACAGGTAAATAGCCGGGTTGTCGATAAGATTCCTCTGTTTTCGTCAATGCACCGAAATACCATCGCTTGAGTGTCATTTGTAATTCTACAATTCACCAAGTCTTTACCTACCACTGAAAAACAGTCATGCATGCCTCAGCAAAAAAAAAAAAGAATCGTCAAGAACTGGGCCATACCTTAAGCAACCCTGGAACCAATCCGCTCCTTCCGGCCACGCTTTTGCTTGCTTGCTTGCTTGCTTGATTGATTGCTTGCTTGATCCTTTGTCCTGGCTCTCACGCATTAAGGGGGATTGGCCAAGAAGCCGCTGGTTAATGTAAGGCAATACCTTAAGCTTAGCTAGGCTAGGCAAACATAATTACTTTTTTCTGACTTGGTGGGATTATTTTGGCACTATGTGAAAAAAAGTGAAAGAAAAGAAATAATAGAATTTTTCCGTATAACTGAGGTGTAATCATTATAATATGAAATTCTTCTGAAGGTTAAGTCATTACAGTTTATTAGTCAAATAATAAATGTTAGATTGGCTAGTAAAAAGCGAGAGCTGATCGATGGCTAAGCAAGGTAATCTTCTTGTGCCACATAGGAATTTGCAGAGAGCCCCGCAGATGTTCCTGTCGCTGAATTCTAGTTAAGCAGCCCAAAAAGACAAAATATTAGGAGTAGTAAGTGATATATCTAGTTTTTAAATAATATTTTGAAGCAATTCTTTCTTCGATTTTTAAAACAGTGACATGTGAGAAGAAATCGGTCAATATTTTCAGGTTTATTACAGCTTGAGCACAGAGGGGTTGGCATAATACCAGACCTGTTTAGGTAGAAATAAGAGGTGGTACACGGCATCGTAATAATGTTACGGTGACTTCCAATTTACGCATGAGACACCATTTATTATTTCATGGTAAGTGCAAATGCGAAAAATCTGGATTCGGTATCGTCATTTTTGATGAGTCTTCATGAAGGGAAAGTTTTCTTTATCTCGCTGCTGTGACATAAGCTGTAAGAGGCATGATAGGCGCAATTGGAAGATCAAGGAATGCTCGCGCGAGTGAGTCATTCATCTCATTTATAAGTGTACAATGATGGCCTGACACCCATATTGTTCGCGCTAGCTGAATGTTGCCTGGGATTAATGATTTAAAGCTTCTATTACTGCTCATGCTGACGACTATGATAAAATTCAACATACGGAATACATGTCAGTCACTATCACAGCTGCCGAATGTAATTTGTTTAGAGATGAACAAACATTCGTCTTCCTTCTTCTCTAACTATATTTAATGAAGGTCTTCACGTTTGTCGTGAGAGGCGGGGGTATCTTAACTGCGTGGACAGCAAAAATAGGCAACAAAATGAACCTTCTTTGGACTAAGTAAAGTGGCTTTTGCTTGTGTGAGATTCAGGTAACATTGAGATTCAATGACACACCATATGTTGTGTAAGACTCTATAATTTGTCGCAATGACCATTCAATTCGCCTCATCATTTATATGAACGGTGCACTGCGACGCGAGGCGAGGCGTCACTAAGTGGGATAAAATATGCACTGTCCTGGTACATAATATTTTAGATGCCCACTTTTCAAACATTGGTCCTGTGGATTTCTTTTATTTTTTTACTCTATCCCGCCAACAACGCTGGCCAACGCTCATTTATGGACTGCAGTAATATGCGCATTCCTTGTCCTGAAAGCCGCTACTACTATGTATACGTTTTATTTGTGACAAGAAGACGGCCGAGAAAAGGGGGCACTACAACATAGCCGACTTCATGCTGCAAAGCAGCATGGGATATATGCACCTGAACACATAAAAACCGTGACAGATCTCACAGCGACCATATGGTTCTGAAACGCTCCTTTTGATCATTTTTCAGGGTGACTTGTCACACGACAGGAACTGAGTCTGTAAATTTGTTTATACTGGTACCCTGTGAAGCAACGAAAAAAGAATAAGGACACGCGAGGCTGTTCAAAGAGCGGACAACAGTAGTTATCTAACGTTAATGCTAAATAAAATTCGAAGCCATAGGTGTCTTCATGCATTTCTATTGTCCGATTTTGACAATTGTCCTTGCGTGATATTTGGCCGATTAGTTTCAGCAGTTGGCCAATGAAAAAAAATGGTCTGGACCTTGCTCCCGTTTGTAGTGGTTTTATAACGACCAAGAACAAAAACACTGCCATTCCTGGCATTGATTTGTTACAACAAAACTGGTTTGGTAATGATGTTGTTGACTAGTAAATAGGAGAGTGAAAGCTCGAGATTAGTATAAAAAACGACTAAATTGCGTCATATAAAAATGCAATAGGCCGCAGTGGACAAATACGCCATTCGGGCGGTTTGATCCCAATGTATTGGACAGCGTGCTTAACGGAGGTCTAAAAAAGGGTTTCACAGCTTCGTTTACACGATAACCTGTTTGTTCTCACTCAGTGTATAGAAATATCTAAAATAGAGAATAGGCCCTTGTACGTGGCTTTTCTAGAGATCACTGGGCCATACGACAACGTTAATCAGGAAATTTTTGTGGGATATATTGAAAGGAATGGGCATGGGCGACGACTGTATACAGCTTTTGAGGGGGATATACCGAGAAAATACAGTTTGCATAGAGTGGGGAAGGAATGCGTCGCAAAGAGAACGTTGAGGTTAGCAGGGTCTGAGACAGGGATGTCCTTTGTCCCCGCTGTTATTCATGCTGTACATGGTGAGTATGGAAAAAGCGCTAGAAGGTAGCAACATTGGTTTCAATCTGTCACACAAACAGGGCGGCATGATGATTGAGCATAAGCTTCCAGGTTTATTTTATGCGGACGATATCGTCTTATTTGGCGGACAGTCGAGATGATATACAGCAGCTGGCGAATATATGCGGAAGGGAAGGTGAAGCTCTTGGACTAGGATTCAGTGTAACGAAGTGTGGATTGATGGTATTCAATGATCCCTGTGATCAGACGGTGTCCATACAAGGCCAAGAAAATACCGAGGGTAAGTGAATACAAGTACCTTGGAGTATGGGTAAATGAGAGTGATAGATACATGGAGGTACAGGAAAAAGCCTCGGCAGCAAAGGAAAGAGGAATGCGGCAATAATGAAGCACAGAGCGTTGTGGGGATACAATAGGTATGAGGTGCTTCGAGGTCTGTGGAAGGGTGTAATGGTTCCAGGCTTACTTTTGGGAACTCAGTGGTGTGCATGAGGGCAGAGGTGCAATCGGGAATGGATGTTAATCAAAGGACTGTGGGACGCCTCGCGTTGGGTGCTCACGGGGAAGACGACAAACGAGGCTGTAAAGGGCGATATGGGGTGGGCAGGTTTTGAGGCGAGGGAAGCGCAGAGCAAAATAAGGTTCGAAGAAAGGCTAAGAAATATGAAGGAGAGCAGATGGGCAGAGAAGGTGTTCCGTTATTTGTATAGGAAGAGCGTGGACACACAGTGGAGAAAAAGAACTAGAAGACTCACTAGTAAATATACGGCTGGTATTGTAAGCCATATGTCAACAAAGAGCGTTAAGGGAAAAGTCAGGGAGGCGGAGAGGATTTACTGGATGGCAGCTATGGAGAAAAAACCGGCTTTGAGTAACTACCGAAAGGGCAAAAATGAAATAAGGAGGGAGGCATTTTACGATAATTCAAGGGGAAGCGCTTTACTGTTTGAAGCGACATCGGGTTGCCTTAGAACGCGTAGTTATAAAGCAAGATTCAGTAAAGAAGAAGAACAATGCACATGCTGCGGGAAAGATAAGGAAACGGCGGAGCATGTTCTGATTGAATGTGGAGATATCCACCCAGGTGTACGTTTGGCACGAGCCTACAGGAAGCCTTGGGTTTTAGGGACAACAATGGAAAGCTGAACACACCCGCGATTGAAATAAGTAAGAGACGGTTAGAGTATTGGTGGCAGAAAATTAGAGAGAAGGACAAAAATAAATATTGGAAAAATAAAATATGGACAGTGTGCCGTAAATGGCAGAGAACTTAAGCTGAAAATTACCTTTTTTCCATTAAGATAGAATTTATCAAAGTAGAGGCATTAGGCCAACATAAAAAAAAGAAAAAGGTTTTTTTTTTTTTCGAGCCTGGTGGCATACTTGTCACCACCCCCCGTTATAAAGGGGACGCTCATAGCATCCATCCATTCATCTTTCTGTTTCCTCTGTGTCCTTATGTACCTGTGTATGCAAATCAAACAATAATAATAATTGCAGTAGACGTTGAGGTTGACGTGAAATATCCACAATACATTGATTTTTTGCGGCACAGTTTTGGTGCCCACCTAGAAGAGAAGCAATGCTAGTGATTCAGAAGACGATGCGAACGAAGACAAATTACGCTATCGTGGCGTTCTACTCTTGAGGGCGAAGTTGAGCGTCCTCTAAGTATTTTCAGAGTCCTGAATTAAGAATATGGAGCAATATATGCGAGTTCATGGGGGGTACTTCAGTAACCTGCAATGCTGTGATGACTTTGTCCCCATGAGTAACTCAAAGGACAAACTGTACCTCACGATTGCAGAATTTGACATGGATAGCAGCATGATAGGCCTGAAAATTAATAAACTCTAAAGTAATGAACAACCGTCTTGGAAGAGAACAGCGTTTCACAATTGGTTGCGAAGCTCTAGAAGGCGTAAAGGAGTACAAGATAGATAATAACCGGGAAGCCGAGCCATGACACTGAACTAACTGAAAGAATAAGCATACGGGGGGAAGAGGAGGCACATTAGGCAGACATTCTCAAATGATTAATGGTAGTCTAGCCACATTTGAAAGGGTGAAGGTGAAATTTAGGGGCTGATGTTTTAGGCGCAGCTTTAATTACAACAAACCGACAAGAAACCCCAGAAAATTCTTTCTTGGCTCTCTTTTGTGTAAGTCTTGACTACTGTTAGGCACAAATGAACACAAAAACAAAAGAACGTGTGCCATGCGCACATTTCACTGTAGTTATACTATATCGCAGCACGCCTATGATGCGTACAACAAAGTGTGCGTGAGTGGGCAGTACAGACGCGTACAGACCTTCATAGAGGGTACATTTTAGCACTTATTGTGGAGTGTGACTCTGTCATCCTGTACTTATTACTTGAAGCGTTTATTTCATTAGAAAATATAGCAAGAACAAAGATTCTGGAAGTAGCATATAAAACCCGAAGAAACTAATGAACGCCTTGAGCGCTTGTTCATTTCACTAGGTGAGAGTGGGTTTCATAGGTGATTTATGAAGATTTCTTTCATGTGAGATTTCATAAATCTGTTATAAAAGTTTTATTATGGCGTAGGCACTTTACGACATGATGTGGCTTGCAGATCAACCAGGCCACTGGAGCCAGCCTCTGTGATAAACTGACCGCGATATAGCATTTTGCCTCCCGGATCAATTCAATCGGAAAGATGGCAATGTGCCCGTCAAGACTCACTTGGGCGCTGCTTTCCCTGGAAGCTATGCGCACCTAATCAATTGTGCGGGAAGCCTGATTTTTGCGCTGCCAAGTGTGAGAAAATGTAGCACACCCAAGTTGGGACTACCCAGTTTACACGCCACAAGTGAAGCCGCTAGGTTTCGGCAGGCATTAAAATAGAGTTAGGGAGATTCGCTTATTGTCCGTAATATGCAATTACACAGCGTCAGAACTGCTACAAGGCAATGCAGCACTGTGAATGACACACGTATGGTAGTGATTTCGTATCATGTATCTTTATCGTATTACGTCTGAAATACCACTATAGTACTGTGCTACGAATACATGAAGCAATGCATCAAGTACCTTAAACTTCAAGATACTGCTATGCTAAAACCGCCATGCAAGAATAAACATTGGTATGAGGGCTCCAGCCCTCAATCTGGTAATACTGACACTAACACGTTTGAACAAAACAGAATGCAGGGACGTTCTTTCATCTTTTTGCCACAGCCCTCGAGCCATGACAGGTGATGATGCCTGCGTTCCCCTATTGGGGCAGTGATATCATGTGTTGGCACTGCCACCAAGCGATCGCTCTTGACAAAATCAAACACGCAAACTGCAACTAACTCCGGTCAACTTTTGGTTGACTTGCTTTTTAGCACGACAGTGTTTGATGTCTGTATTCACCCGAGGCTTCAGCGACGCATTTCCGTAACAGAAATGCCAACGAAAAAGTACACACTATCAAAAGATGAAAAAAAAAGCCTTCCATCAAGTAAAGTAGAACCCATGATCTCTCTGTCGGCGACACTGCAGATGGCGGGCCCACCATTAACTGGGCCATGGTCACATGCTTTGTAGCCTTTCACAACACACATTCTATATATATTGATTAATTGTTTTTTCATTCCTTATTGCAAATACCTTACGGACCCAACAGTGCATTGTGCAGAGGGCGCGTCAAAAGTAAATAGATAAATAGGTTTTTTCACAACTTACATACAAACAATAACATACAAAACTTGTGAATGAATGTACAACGCCTAACAGCGACAATGATGAAAAAAAGAAAAATAATAATATCACTAAGAATACTGTCATGAAAAGCAGAAGCTGTCATGAAAAGCAGTTGACTATACATGTGATCTATTTACGTAAAACAAGCAATAAAAAATCGAACACAATTCGTAAAAAATACTTTCCGTTACTCAAAAAAGTGAAATTGCTCAAGATTACACACAGAACTGAATGGCATTTAGGCATTAAAATTTCAAAAATTTCTTTAAATAAAAAATAAGTGAGAGAAGAAAACAGAATAACACAAGAAACTAGCAATCATTAAATGCGGATGACACGGGACAGGGAAGATGAGTTGAAAATGTATGTTTCACCGTAGTTGCAAGTGAATGAAAGATAATTGTGCACTCTCCTTGATGTCAATGCAGATGTTTGCAATGTTATAGGTAATGTCATTGATTCTTGCACATATTTATGAAATATTGCAAGGAGGTTTTATCACAACCGCTGCTCAAAAGGACAAGTGATAACTCTTTTTGTGTGTGTCATGCTTGCACTGTGATCGTAGTTACGCATAAACCACTGTCCTCTCAAAGTGTTTATAGTAAAGTGTAGTAATGCATTATGACCATGAATCCAGTGATTAGTTCCTTCAACGCCTCATGTTTATGCGTTGGTGCTGTTTGGCACGTGTCCAATGGCAGTGCAATTTTGTCAACGCCTCTTGTCAACGCTTAAGTCACTCGGTGGTCTCTTTTTTAGCGTACAACGCACAATGCGAACAAGACAGGTCAGTACAAAGTGTTCATGATGCCCAGCAGATGCGGCTACGTGGTAGTCCTCAGCGCGCGACATGTATGTGACGTTAAAATCGTTTCAGATGGCTGCGCATAGCATACGTGGACTTTTCACGTTTGCGTACGTCGAGTTCCTACGTGCGTAAAACTGAAACTGCCTAGTGTCACGTGCCGCGCATTGTGCCTCGCATGGTCACGGTCATGGAGGAGTGTGATGAGCGGTTAAATGCTTATGAAAATTCGTTCATCACAGTGGTTATTCTCGAACCACCGGTGGCCACATACGTCGCAGCCGAAGCCAATGTGCCGCTGGAGAAAGTCCTGCTGAAAGCGGGCATTTGCCACGGTTAACGCAATTCCACAATAATCACGCTGACGTCGCAACACCACTTCGGCGTAGAGACAGCGCCGTGTCATCTATAGGCAGCAAAAAATTAGGAACCTTTTTTCCTTCTTCAAGAACCACACATTTATTGTTTGGTGCGGCGTTGTTGCAAGCGTTTGACATCGCGAACTAACTCGGCGGCGTGGTTCGCAGGATGCGCCCATCACCGGCGCTGTGGTTCCCGTTGGCGATATAGCGCGGCTTGGAAGGCTTTCATTTCATCGGTATGCAGTTGCGGCAGGTACTTAGATCGCGGGCCGGCTTTTGTGCAAGGACAGCACCAACGGCCCGGCGAATGCGGGGCTCTCTCACTTTCACCCTGTCGGGGCTCTTCTGGAGCTGTCCATGGCATACTCACGTGGAATGTTTCAGCAGAAACTTCTGCGTGCGGGCTCAGAGCCACTACTGCGAAGAGATAGGTGATGTCACAAACAACGTAACGAATGGTGCGCGGGCTTTGACAGGACGCTTACAATGACGTAGCCGATAGCCCAGCCAGAGAAAACCGCTCGTGACTCGCATGCCAGACACTTTTTCGTTTCTTCGATTCGCGTACAGCTTTCGCTGTAATAATGATGCAGGCACCGAATATGAAGGCACCAATCGCCCATATCATGCGTGCGTTGCGATTCTTCAAGTCCTCACATAAATGGCGGGGGCCTGTATTGTCTATTTTTCCGTCTGATAGCCAACACTCTTCCATATATTTTAGAAAACAAATTCTTCCAGCTAGATTCTCCCTGAATGTACGCAGGATTGCACGGCCTATAAAATAAATCACAGCATATCCACGGGCTCCATGATGATGAGTGGGGCAAAGCATCCGTCAGTCCGTCCGCGCTTCCGTCCGTCCGTGCGTCCGTTTGTCTGTGTGTCCACTCATCCGTCTGTCCATCCATCCGTGTGGTCATCCCTGCGTCCGTCCAGCCGTCTGTCCGTGACTCTGTCAGTATGTCTATCCGTCCGTCCAATCTAGTGAACACTCTAGGTACCACCAACTCGCATCTTTTCATCACACATTCATCATATTATATTGCCGCGTGCATAGCTGCATTTAGCGGCGAGATAGCAACGACAACGAAGAAGGTGGTTTTGCTCGAGAGGCGCAGCGCAGGGAAGTGAAGAAGACGACAATCATAGCGGCCTTCTCTGAGAGCGTCTCTATAAGTTCCACTGTCCGTGTTTTTAAATAAACCCTCTGTAATTTATAATCCGCGACACTGGTGGAGGAGCTGGGTACTACCACCTCATGGTCAGCACCCCTGTGAGAAGCCCCGAGTCCAGCCCTACGAGACAGCCACGCGTGGAGACGCCGGTGCACCGCTCAAGCCGTCGCCTTCAAGGTCTTCAACCGGAGTTTGGCCTTTTAAAGGGAGCAACACTTTCGACAGCCACTCCTACTCAAGAAATGGCAAGGAGTCCTGCACAGGTGACGGTTCAGAATATGCGCATTCCTGAACCATTTCATGGCCGGCCGAACGAAGATGCGCAAGACTGGCTTGAGCAGTTTGAACGGGTAGCTAAATCGAACTACTGGAGCCTCGAGGGAAAGCTCTTCCACGTATACTTCGCCCTTGAAGACGGCGCGAAGACGTGGTTTATAAACCGGGAGGCAACATTGACGACATGGGAGGAGTTTTGTCGTCGGTTTCTTGACACCTTCGGTAACGCGGACCGACGCGAAAACGCACAACGCCTTCTTGAAGGACGCACCCAACAGCTGCATGAAAGCGTCGCCATGTTTGCTGAGGATATGGTGCGTCTGTGCCACCGCGCGGACCCCAACATGCCCGAGGCTCGAAAGCTAAGCCATCTCATGAGGGGCGTCAAAGAGCAGCTATTTGTTGGTCTTGTGCGCAATCCACCGACAACAGTGGACGAGTTCACCAGGGAGGCCACCGCAATAGAGCGTGCGCTGCAGCAACGGTACCGACAGTCTGATCGCCCGGCCACCGGCGCAGCTGCAGGCGCCGCCGCACTTACCGCAAACGACGAGTTTTCTCTACGCCACCTGATTAGACAGATCGTGCGTGAGGAGATCGCGAAGGAGAACGCAAAATACTACATTGCAGTCACAGGCGCCCCCCGCAGCAGAGTCCACGGTAGCCTCCGTCGCTGAAGTCGTTCGCCATGAACTTCGACAAGCGTTTGCCTCTCCTCAGCAGTATTCCGCTCCACCGCACCGTCCAAACTCGTGTACCTATGCAGACGCTGTGCGTCGTCCATTGGCTCCAGAAGTATCCTACCAGCCGAACGGATACAGCTATGCAGACGCTGTTCGTCGACCCACGCCCATGCCAGCGCCGCAGTACCTCGAACCGTATCCTGTGGCAGCCTGGGCTCAGCAGGATTCTGTCAGGCGACCCTATATGCGAAAGACCGACATATGGCGCACTGCGGATCGCCGACCACTCTGCTACAACTGTGGAGAGCCAGGGCACATTTACCGTTTTTGCCCACATCGCCGAGCTTAATACCGCGGTAGTGCACCTGCAGCTACGCGCCGACAGTTTGACGAAAGCCATGCCCACATCGACGATGACCAGGCTGGCAGGCGGGAAGGTTCTTCTACCTCCCGGACGCACTCACCATCCCCGGCTCGCTTTGGTTCACCAAGCCGCCGTAGTTTTGCCGACGCCGTCAGAGGTCGGTCTCCCAGCCCACGGCGGGGAAACTGAAAGCAGCGACCTCTGGGGGGAAGGTTGCAAGCCGTCGAATTGCCGAAAATCCCCCACTGCTGCCGAAACACGTGAGAGATGACGATAAAGACTCCGCCGAGAAAACTGTGACTGCCGACCTCGCTGTAACGGTTGACGGCGTTGAAGTGACAGCCTTAGTCGATACGGGTGCAGACTTCTCCATAATGAGTGAAGGATTGGCAGACGAACTTAAGAAAGTCAGGATGGAATGGACGGGCCCATATATCCGAAATGCTGGAGGCCAGATAATGACTCCCACCGGAAAATGTACAGCAAGACTCACAATTGAGAATGCAGCTTTTGTAGCCACATTTCTGATCCTACCGGAGTGCTGCAAACCTATGATACTGGGAATGGACTTCTTAAGAGAGTACGGTGCTGTGGTTAACATACGCGATGGTGTGATCACATTCGCCGCTGACAAGTCTGTGACCCAAGATCCAGACCAAGAACCCAGGGTGTTACGTGTGGTTGACGACGACGTCTGCGTGCCACCGCTGTCTTGTAGTCTTGTTTCTGTGTGTTGTGACGTGGACTGTAATGAAGACGCCATAGCCGAACGCATCACTGCCCTTACTTTTTCGCCAAGGCATCGCCATCGCTCGCGGCATCGTCAGTTTAGTGGATGGGCGCGCAGAGGTGCTTCTGACCAACTTCACGAATGAGCGCCGGCACATCGGTAAAGGCACGGCTGTGGCGTACCTCGAAGAGCTCGACTACTCTCACGACTGTCTTCTAATGCAAGGGAAAGCCACAGCTCAATCACCTCCACATACACCACCAGTTGATATCGGTCCGAGTCTAACACCGACTGAAAGATGCCGTCTATGGAGCTGCTCGACCAGTTCAAGGACTGCTTCTCATCGACATCACGAGGGGGCCGAATGCCTCTGACTGAGCATCGCATCATTACGGAAGACACAACAAGTCCGATCCGTCAGAACCCATATCGAGTCGCTCAGAAAGAACGTCAGGTAATCCAGCAGCAAGTCAAGAAGATGCTAGAGGATGATGTAATCCAACCATCGAAGAGTCCTTGGGCATCGCCAGTGGTTACTCGTGAAAAAGAAAGATGGCAGCTTGCGTTTCTGCATCGATTATCGTAAGCTGAACCATGTTACAAAAAAAGACGTTTATCCATTACCACGGATTCGATGACTCTTTGGACAGGCTACGGCATGCGCGCTACTTCTCGTCAATGGACCTTAAAAGTGGATACTGGCAAATAGAAGTAGATGAGCGCGACCGAGAAAAGACTGCATTCGTGACGCCAGACGGGCTTTATGAATTCAAAGTCCTCCCTTTCGGTCTATGCTCAGCCCCAGCCACGTTTCAGAGACTAATGGATACCATTCTGTCCGGCCTGAAATGGAAAACATGCCTTGTGTACCTCGACGACGTGATCGTTTTTTCGGCCACGTTTGAAGAGCATCTAAAGCGGCTACTATCAGTCCTTCAAGCCATACGGTCCGCTGGACTCACACTGAAACCGGAAAAATGCCACTTCGGCTTCGAAGAACTCCAGTTCCTGGGACACGTGATCAGTCGCGAAGGTGTGAAGCCTGACCCAGATAAAACGGCAGCCGTCGCAAAGTTCGCAAGGCCTGTTGATAAGAAAGCGGTCAGGCGTTTTCTGGGTCTCTGCGCCTACTACCGGCGATTTATAGCAGGCTTTGCACACATCGCCTCTCCACTCACCCGCCTTACAAGGGAAGACATTGCATTTGTATGGGGTGAAGAGCAAGAAGCTTCGTTCAACGAGCTGCGACAGCGTCTACAAACTCCACCTGTCCTCGCTCACTTCGACGAGAATGCACCAACAGCCATCCATACAGACGCCAGCAATGTGGGCCTAGGCGCTGTTCTTGTCCAATGCCAAGATGGTATGGAGAGAGTGGTCGCCTACGCTAGCAGAACGTTGACACGTGCCGAGTCTAACTACTCAACAACGGAGAAGGAGTGTCTGGCCGTCGTCTGGGCAGTTGCGAAGTTCCGCCCGTACTTATATGGCCGCGCCTTCCAAGTCGTAAGCGACCATCATTCTCTTTGTTGGTTGACCAACATGAAAGACCCATCTGGACGTTTAGCACGATGGAGCTTACGGCTCCAAGAGTACGACATGGCCGTAGTTTACAAGTCCGGAAGGCAACACTTAGACGCCGACTGTTTGTCAAGGTCTCCGATTGAATCACCGGCTATAGAGGATGATGATTTCCCAGGTTTTTTAGGAGTTGTCGATGCAGCTATCATTTCTCGGCAACAACAAGATGATCGGGAGCTCAACTCGCTTATAGAATTCTTGAACGGACGGGCCGCCAATGCACCAAGAGTGTTTTCGAAGAACTTATCGTCATTCTGTTTACGGGACGGAATTCTGTACAAAAAGAACTTTTCATCAACAGGTAGAAGCTATCTGCTGGTAGTTCCTGGAGCTCTCCGCAGCGAAATATTACAAGCTTGCCATGACGAAGCCACTGCGGGCCACCTCGGTTTCACAAGAACACTGACACGCATCAAAGAAAAATATTACTGGCCAAGAATCGCAGCAGAGGTTAAAAATTACGTCCGAACATGCATTGATTGTCAGCGGCGCAAGGTACCACCTGTCAAACCCGCTGGGCTACTACATCCTGTGCCCGTGCCAGAAACGCCGTTTTCTCAAATCGGAATGGATCTGCTGGGCCCATTCCCAACATCGGACAGCGGCAACAAATGGGTTATAGTAGCGACGGACTACCTCACCCGATACGCGGAGACCAAGGCAATCGCGAGTGGCACTGCAGCTGAAGCGGCCCAGTTCTTCATTGAGAACATTGTCCTGAGACATGGTGCTCCAGCTGTCGTCATAACAGACAAAGGCACCGCGTTTACAGCCGAGCTTTTGCGCACTGTGCTTACGCTCAGTGGCACAGCGCATAGGAAGACGACTGCTTACCACCCACAAACAGAATGGGCTCACAGAACGACTTAACAGGACAATCGCTGACATGCTTTGCATGTACGTCGACGTGGAACACAAGAATTGGGACCGAATATTGCCGTACATCACATTCGCGTATAATACGGCGCGCCAGGAAACAACAAAAATGACGCCGTTCGCGCTAATTCATGGCAGAGAAGTTACGACAATGCTTGACGCCATGCTGCCTTACGATTGCAATGATTCAGAGACAGACGCCGCAGACTTCACTGAGCGCGCCGAGGAAGCAAGGCAGCTTGCCCGCGTCAGAATAATGAACCAGCAGCAACTTGACGCCCAACGGTACAACCTTCGCCATCGATTCGTCATATATCAACCAGGAGATAGAGTCTGGGTTTGGTTTCCTGTACGACGAAGAGGCCTCTCAGAGAAACTCCTACGCCGATACTTCGGACCCTACAAGGTTTTGCGCCGTCTTAGCGACGTGACTTACGAAGTCGTGCCCGACGCCTCCTCCTGTTCGAAACGTCGCCAGCATCTGCCTGAGACAGTGCACGTGGTCCGCATGAAACTTTACCACTCTCAGTGATGTAAACACCCGCTGGCTGCATCTCTACCTGTTGAGCATCGGGACGACGCTCATTCTGGCGGGAGGGTAATGCCGCGTGCATAGCTGCATTTAGCGGCGAGATAGCAACGACAACGAAGAAGGTGGTTTTGCTCGAGAGGCGCAGCGCAGGCAAGTGAAGAAGACGACAATCATAGCGGCCTTTTCTGAGAGCGTCTCTATAAGTTCCACTGTCCGTGTTTTTAAATAAACCCTCTGTAATTTATAATCCGCGACAATATAGAAGTAGCGCCATCCAGCGGACATTTGAAGGACTAAACGAGAGGTGGCATGCTCGGACTAGAGGAGCGGCACACGCGCACTCTCGTACGGCATGTGCTTCGCATCTAGTTCCCACCTTTCACCACCGATAGTTCATGGCACTGTGACCCCACCCTCGCTAAACCTTGCTCAAGCCGAGGAAGTTACGCCGAGCGAGTTTAACGTGGCAACCTTTCAGGTCAGATAGTGCTCAAAGTGCATTGTTCTGTTACTATTTTTTCTTTAGGGGTGAAGCTTCTTAGGGTGTGGGTCTGTCCTTCCTCTGTTGTTGTCGTACGTAACCACCAGTGGCACATACTCGGTCTAGAGTGGGTATGTGTCACAGGGGTTGCGGTATGAGAGATGGCGATACTTGGAGTGCTCACTAGAAGGACGCATGGACGGACCTTCAGACTCGCAGACGGACGGACGGATGGACGGACGCGTGGAGTGGTTATTTAGCACAGAGGATGCGAGATTCAAGATGGCGGTACTTGGAGTGTTCACTAGATAAACGCACGAACGGACGGACAGACTATAAAATGGACGGACGCGCCGACGTATGGACGGACACATGGACAGACGTATGGAAGGATGCGCGGATGGTCGCGCGGATGGTCGCGCGGACGGCCGGAAGCAAAAACGAACGGACGGGCTGACGGACGCTTCTACCCACTTATCATGATTCATTCCGTGGATATGCTGTGATTTCTTAGTAAGAATCAAACTCAAGCCACGTTTTATTGAAGATGATGTCACCAATACTCGCGTGCGCAAGTTACTTCATGTGAAACAACTATTTTTTTTATGATTGACGTGCGCGGGTGTTCTCAATTCAAAAGAGCGTGCACATGCCGCTCCTTCAGTCCGGCCATGGAGGTGGCTACCTACTACTACTACTACTACTACTACTACTACTACTACTACTACTACTACTACACATATCGCGGACGCGCGACCCACGGCTTGAGGAGCTTCGTCCCTAAAGCGAACACGTACTGGGAGTGTATTGCGCGATGTGTGGAGCAACCCGAAAACTTCGGAGCCGATAATGACTTGCTTCTGCTGAAATGTATGGAAGAAACGTTTTATCGGCCAGATCCACTCGGCACAATGGCGGCATTACCATGGTTACATGTCGCGGCGTCGTGAAGAGTGGTGGTATGTGCATTTCCGTAGTTTCCCTACGGAACCAACGTTGACTTTAGGAGCGAGAGTCTTTTGTGTGTGTGTGTGTGTGTGTGTGTGTGTGTGTGTGTGTGTGTGTGTGTGTGTGTGTGTGTGTGTGTGTGTGTGTGTGTGTGTGTCACTTTATTAGCTGCGAAATGTTCTCCGGGCTGTTTTTCTAGCCATGGAGACTAACCAAAAGTTTGCGAACCAAGTGTGCTTGTATTTGCCGTGTCATTAATGAACGATTTACAATGCTCAATGAAATCGTGCAAAGTTCTGCAGAAAAGACTTTTTGTAAGCTGCTTGAAGTTTTGACAGCCAGCGTCAGCACCTGCCTTCAGTCGGAGCGTGGCTGACAGATAACAGCGACCGACCTATTCGCAGAAGACACGGAGGGGAAGATTGAGCTATTCAGAGAAGGCGTCTAGGGATCAACTGAGCGAAGCAAGTGGAGGGGGCATTAAGGCACAGCAGAAAAGTCGCCGTTGCTGAGCGACAGCATTTAGACTTCGCGCTTCAAAAGTACTCGAGCGGGCTTGTTTTGCGCTCCCAAACGAGCATTTTTGGCGGCAGAAAGTGTCGTGACACCATAGTTTCCACGGTACTCAACGTTGTTGCCGAACAATCGTATGTTTCGTGAACCGTATAAACGGAACGTAGTACACAGCCTTAAGGGTTTATTTTTAGTTTTCCTGACGGCGAACGTGGAAGACAAGAAATCATTTACAGCGGGAGCATATTCACAATGATCTACTGTATTTACCTAGTATAACCTATCTTGGCGAAATGCTTCTTTGCTTTTATGACAAAATATTCAGTGCTTTCTTAAGCGTCACAAAGTGCTTGTTAAAACAAGTGTTTTTTTAATTTTCATAGGTTTCTGTGCAGTTTTTGGCCGTGTGTTTACTGCAACATGTTCTGTGCTCACCTGCAATCGAGCAAGTTAGACAGCTTGTTGTTATTTTTCTAGCTATCTACATGATTTGTATAATTATTATATTAATACTGAATTTACGTTCACAGTTATCGCAAGGCAATGTTGAGGACAAATAAAAAATATATGGATATACCTAGTGCACACAGTAAGAAAAGATCCGCTGCGACTGACGCAAAGATTGAAATCCAGTTCGCAGTGCGTCAATGTCAATCCCCCCAAAAAAGGACCTAAATATGTCTGGAAAAGTATTTTAGAAGTGTTATGGTAACCATAACCGGTATGCCTAATCCAATGTGTCTTAATGAGCTATTTCTGCTACTTAAACTAGTTTTGTATTGTCTGTCATTAATAACTAAACTGGTAATACTTCATGATTAATTGCGATAACATTTAGGGGCGTGCCCTGTATTGTGTTTACGTGTTCATCCAAGGGGATTGTTTTGTATGTTTTAGGTAGGTATGTTTCTAGGTCACCCGATGTCTTGTACTGTTCTAAATCACAAAGTGTTTATTTACTACTTTGGCCAACAATATTTTCGAAAATTTGCTGACGACACAGGTGGCCGCTCGCAGTCGCTTATGGTTTCTCCGTTCCCGTACTATTGAAGTGGGCCATGATCAACGACCAGATCCTAAAGGCATGTGTTGGTTCATATAGTTCATAAGTATACATAAAGGGTCACCGAAGTTTACCGAGTTCCTGTATTAATATTTGCATTGTATTCACAGTTGTACTTACATTGGTATTTAACTTAGTATTCGCATATCAGATAAAGTTCCTGTAACACAATATTCAAGCAGCTAGCGCTATGACTGCACTGACCACACAACTTCTTGCGGCCTGTGCAGAAACATGAACCGACACACAAAAACCTTGACCGCTTTGTTGTAAACATTAGCCAATCCAGTGGAAGGCTCCTCTCTGGCGGTATCAGCATTGCGTGTTGTTATAGAGCTCGGCAAAGTGAACCTTGAGCACCATCATTTGCGGGGCTATTTGAGGTTATTCAATCGATAATCTTGAAGAGAGAGAGAGAGAAGTAAATGCTTTAATCAAAAGCTGTAGATGTCTGTCGGGCTTTTCGCTTGAATGCTACTTCAAGTAGGGATCCTGAGAAAATTGTGAGATTTTGGGCCTACTTTAGGTGTCCTACAAGTTCGATTTATTATTTTACCGATTGAAGCAACAATAAGCAATAGGTAATCAAGAATAACTAATTACTCATTACATAGTAATAAAAAATAAAGAGTTGTAAGCATTTACAAAGGTTGGTAATACCCAACAGGTCTAATTTTCCTAGATCACATTGCTCTTTTTTTATTATTGGTCCAAGTTATCTGAGGTAGCTTGGTTACGAAAGCTTCTGGCGAGCTGCCCTATGGTTCATCCTAAACATTAGCGCATGCCCTTTGTACACAAGAATGCTTAATGGCGCCTGTAGGTATATGCGATAGCTTGCGTAAACTTCATGCAAGACACCTTAATTTTATTTTGATCCGCGTGTCTATTCATTATCTGCTTTCGATTACAAAGCACACCTAAACAAAAAAAACAATTGCGCCTGGCTCTGTATGACCAATTTCCTAATCTCATTCTGCCTTATTATAGTAACAACTCATTTTTAGCGTAGTTATGATGAATAAAAACAATATTTTGAAGTAATTTACATTTGAATTATGAAGCAACCGAACAGTTTCTTTCTTTATATATATAGTGGTGTAATAGTTGTCGTTCTCTAAGAAGCATTCTAAATGGCGTTAAACAATAAATTTACTTTGGGAGTGTTGTCGGTCTCATCACCCGTAAAAGATATCCAATCACTCTGGTTATAGACCCCACGCGCGGAAATCTATTTCTTGCCACACAAAGATCCTACGCTATATTTTCAGCCAACACGAACAATGCGCTAATACTATGAAATACACTGCCCTGCCACAGTGGTCTAGTGGCTAAGGTACTCGGCCGCTGACTCGCAGGACGCGGGATCGAATCCCTGCAGTGGCGGCTGCATTTCCTATGGAGGCGAAATTGTTGTAGGCCCGTGTGCTCAGATTTGGGAGCACGTTAAAGAACCCCAGGTAGTCGAAATTTCCGGAGCCCTTCACTACGGCGTCTCCAATATTCATGTGGTGGTTTTGGGACGTTAAACCCCACATAACAATCATTATGAAATACACAGTGCTTTCTTCTGCGAAGCAATAAGGAACACGGTGCTGCACGTCGTGTATATTTCAACATCATTCTGTATCAATCTACAGCTTTCACATGTACACGAAGAGTGCTCGATTTTATTTATTCAAAATGAGGCATAGTGTGAGGCTAATGCTTCATTGTCAAAATACCTTGTCAAGTACCATTTTATAGCAACTGTAACGTTCTCGATGAGCACTTGCCTTACTGCATGATACTGTGATGTACTGGCTGCTGTAGGATTCATGTTACCTGATTGAGTGGCTGACTTGACGTCATGCTTGCTTAACGGAGCATCTCTGCAATTCGGTGATGCTTCGTGACATAGTTGAAGGAAGTAGTTTAGTGTGTGTTTTTTCTTTCTTTTTTTGTAGAAGTTTCTCGAGTCACACGCTGTCCTATCAAACATGTATAAAAGGCAGACGATTCTACAATGCAACACGCATCCTACATTCTTTCTGCACTCGAGGTGAGTATCACTTGCCTAACAATCAACAGTCTCCCAATCATGCGTGTATTTAAGCAGAAAACGTTTTGATGTTCAAGGTTCGAAATGGCTGTTGATGACACTCATTAATGGTACTAGAAAGTGTTATCAGTTGGTTAAATGATTTAATGAATATTTTTGCCTTCTTTAACACTCGTTGTCCTCAGGGCTGCTAAAGATTATACGCAGTTTGTTTATGAGTACGTACGACAATACGATTTGAAGAGTCACGCTGTCGCTTGAAATACATGTTGATTCTGACTTGCATGAGATAATTTACGCAAACGTGAACATACGCTCATATATTTTACTGCCTCTACATTGGAAAACCAGGAAGCAAGTAGGACATAGTGCGTATGAATACATATCGCCGGCACACAGCTACCTTTAAGAAACTCGAAATCTTTATATGTTACATGAGCATTCAATTAGATTTCAATGAAACCAGAAAGTAACAGTTGTCAAATACGATGACGCCAACTTCACCAATTAAACTTTCGTTGTTATTAGGAATCTTGCATGGTTACTCTGCAAGCTTCTTCTCTTAGGCATTTACTGTAGACACGTTTGTTTTATTTTCTTCGCCAGCATAGCGTTCAAAGGTAGTCCTGTATTGAAAAACTGAGAGTCGCACGGGATGGCGGTAATGATAATGAGGATGAAGAAAAACATTTCACTTTCAGTGTCATATGCTGGAAGGGGCGAAACGGTCCTTATGGGCCCGCACTATACAAACACTAGGTGCGCACTTCTTTACTGTGGTTCATGGGCGTTCGCCGCGGCTCGCACACGCTCAACCAAGGACCATTAGGTCTTGGTTGAGTATGGTGTGTAAGCAGAATTTACGAATACCCTATTGACAAGCACATGCACACTGGGAGCGCGAAAGGAACGGCGACCGGTGGGGTAACCTGAGTAACGCTTAGGTGCCCTAAGCTTTTTGTACCGCTTCTAGCACTCTAAGTATATATGTCTTGTTAACGTATTTACGAAGCCAAACATTCAATAAAGCAAGCACGCTTTTCGAGGATAAGAATGTGTACGCACCTTTGCGTTAACCTAAATCTTATATGACATCAGAGGCACTATATATGTATATGTGTAGAGCTACTCGCTTGCCAATCGCAACGGTTCGTACTGGGAAGAAAAGCGAAATATCTGCAGCTTAACGTATGCACATCGACAATGCTTCCTCCTAAGCGATTCGGTTCACAGTAAATGCACTGCAACAATGTAAACAAATGACCACACAAGCGACACCACGCACACGTCTGGTACACCTTCGATAGCCACTTGTTTGCGCAGTTGTTCTACCTTTTACATTACGTTCGATTTCACTCTTTTCACGAAAGCGCGGGCTAAATATCTCTCCAACCACACCCGCTTTCTCCACTTCACAATCAGATGACATGAAGGGTCTCCTACATGAGCAAAAGTGGTTGTCAAAAGAAATTAATATTCCAAATTTTGACTGCAAGACTGTCGCTATAACGTGTTCTCGCATTCATACAAAGGCTCGCTTGCTTAAACACACCAAGCTTGGCTCCTACAGAGACTGCGCATTATTCAGGCACAACATTGCGTTTCATGGATTGGTCCTCTAACAAAGCCGCTGCGCTTCGCAATTATTGCGCGGATACGTGCCTCGAATACTCAAGTGAGGACGTCGGCACGTGCAACTTCGGAATTACAACCGGTGATGCTGTTGCGAAAATTGGTTCACTGGATTTCGAATCGCTGAATTCTGGTTGTTTTTTTATCTCTACTGAGCCCAACTGTGACTTACAGTACACCCCATGACGTACGACCTACCGTCCAGCATTTCGTGGGGTGTACTTTTGAAGCATGAGATAGATCAAATGACAGTTGTATTGCGTTTCAAATTTTGTGTTCAGCATTGCTTTTCGCCTACCTTTAAAAGGTGCGAGCAGATCAATTTCAAAGTGAAACAGTGCGGCTTAAAAAAATGGTCACGTGAAACTGTATCATACGTCTTCATTTCAGGTCCTACTGAAGGAGAAATGAGGCCCCAGCTCGTCTTCGCCACCCTGGTCGCATTCGTTCTCCTGAACTTAGGTTAGCTGCTGGTTTAGTTTCTGGATAATTAATAATATTACAGCTGCACATATCTTTTCTTTATAAATTGGTGGAAATGCAGGAAATGCAGGTACACTAAGCAACGGTATTTAGGAGCAGGTAATGATGTACGACATGTTGAAGGTATCATTTGAAATGTCTTCGGACGCCACTGTGCTCATCAGGTACAGGAAATTCTTATTCAGAGAGTTCTCACAATCTCAATAAGTAGAGATCAACAACTCACTCAACCCCGCCGTGGTGATATGGTCGCTAAGGTACTCGGCTGCTGACCCGCAGGTCACGGGATCAAGTTCCGGCTGCGGCGGCTGCATTTTTGACGGAGGTGAAAATGCTGTAAGCCCGTGTGCTCAGATTTGGGTGCCCGTTAATGAACCCCAGGTGGTCGAAATTTCTTCGGAATCCTCCACTACGGCGTGTCTCGTAATCATATGGGGGATTTGGGACATTCAACCCCACGTATTAATCAACAGCCCACTCATTTTATACTTGTAGTAGGATAGCAGCTATAGATCTCACAACACGTACCACATTTAAAAAATAAAACACGGATAAACAAAACTACAAATGCGCTGTTATATTGCTTTGCTTCCATTTCTTCAAACGTTTCAGTGTCTATTCAAGCTGCGCCTTTATTCCATTCTAAAGTTTTTATTTTATTGTCTTCTAGAACTAGTCGCAGACACTGCTTTAGGCAAAAATCTCCAGTTCATGCACTCACTGCTTCATTTTGTTCAGCACAAACTGCAGTCGCGAGTCTTTTAACCAACAGGATGCGAAGAATGAAATGATCCATTCATTTTGCAAAAAGAGGGCGCTACGACCAGACGTGAATTCAGGGGAAAAACCATTACATCGCACTAGCCAGTGGGATGATCATCGATCACCTTCAACTGTTGTTTTGTCGGTAGTCGTTAATGAAGACGCGACTGCTATTAGCCGCTGGTGAAAATGAGTGTTTCAAAGTTTTACAAATATAGAAATGGAAGAGTTGTGCTGAGGGGATTGCGTTGACAACATCTATTCCTTCTAGAGACAAGCTCATCAGATTTAGTCTTAGATGTTTTCGTTGGTACATTGAAGAAAGACGATGGTGATTGTTAGTGAAATGAGGACAGACGATACAGAAACGTGATTGCCTGGTATTTTGTACGATGGCGGCATTTCACACAAATAACACAAATGTCCTACTTATGGTGGTTTAGTTCAATGTGCACTGATATCGAGTCGGCTAGTGCAACAATGCAGTTTATAAGCCAGTTTGGGGGCGGTAGGCACATGTCATCTTGTGTACTGTACCCCAAGTTCTCAGTACTTCTTCAAGCATCATTAGCAGAAAGTCTCGCAGCAACCACTCACGAGCCCGCAAGGTGCATCGCGATGCAACAGAATGACTTCCAAAAACTTCTAGTCGTGCGTTCATTCTATAGAGCCTCGGCCCAAAGCATAAGAATATAACTTGCCTGTATAGCCGTTCGTTCAAGTGAATGCTGTGTCTGACGTCATCAGCTTGTGTAATGGCCACACATCTGATGAAGCGGCGGAAGTGAGACTCCTAGGCGAAGAAGCTTCGCAAGTGTCTTGTTTACAGTGTAGGCTGTTATGAGATCATAACAGAGTTCACGTGTGCCGCAGTTTTGCGTGGCAGGTGTCCGTAACCACCACCACGCAAAATTAGAAAAAAAACCTTCGTCAACAAAACACAGTAAGGACCGTATGGCATTTGAACTAGACTACCTGCGTACCACCCGAGTAGTCTACCACTGAGCTACGCTGGTGCTTAGGAAGGCGCGATGCAAACTGGCCTTAGGCAGGCTTGACGTAGAGAAAAGAAACGCGTTAATATGAGAATAGCGCGTTTCAGAACAGCAAAAGAAATAACCAGGCGACATACAATGCGAATTGCGTAACGAGTAGGCTATCGAATGCTCCAATCCATTACAAAAGGCTCAGATATAATTCTTCCCCATCGTCAGCCACAGCATAAAAAAACTGCACAGGATTCCTTCTACGGCAATATTCTGCGAAGACTGATGCAGGATAGCGTCGTGATTGCCTCCCTACTACATAAAGATCGTGATTATATATGGCGTAGTGGGTACCCTGCAAGTGCTCTTGTAGCCGTTACCGAAATATAGTTCTGAAAAGTCTCTGAAAGCCTACTCTTCCAGCTTTCGCTGTGATGATTGCTACACATTTCACGCAGGCCTGGTGGCTAGTTTTTAAAATACACAAGCACGTAAAACACATTAACTATAAAATATACACGTCCTTACGCACCACTGCTCGACCACCTTCCAAAAGTTCTTTAGTTGACACACGACCGTGATCGTTCGTCAGGGCATTATACAAGGCTTCACGATCGATGATGAGCGCGCCAGCAGCGTCTTATGATGCGCGTATATCAAACAGAGTGAGGCCCTGGACAATAAATCACCTCTGTTCTGTATCAAATATAAAATTCAGAGAATAATCATGGAGTGAAGGATGATGAGTGGTGCGAAGCATCCATCCGTCTGTCCGTCCGTGCGTTCGTTCGTCCATATATGCGTCTCTCCGTGCATCCTTTCATCCATCTGTTCACGCTTCCTCCGTTCGCCCAGGCATCCTTCCATGCTTCCGTCCGTCCGTCCGTCCGTCCGTCCGTCGGTGCGTGCGTGCGTTCCTCCATTCAGTTTCACACATTTCCGTTGCACCAACGCCATCTATGAAAGGAGAGGAGAAACGGTGATGAAACAGCACCATCTATTACACTGTTCTGGGGATGCTTCCGGTTGTGGTTGACGCAGGACAAGGTTAGACTGAGAGGAGCTTCACCCCTAAAAAATGCTTGAACGCAGTACAGCCGCGGCGCACGAGCGCGCGTCTATTTCACATTTCGTGTGTTCTGCGCGCTCTTGTTTTTTCTCGAAAAAAAATAATCAAGAATATTTCAACAGAAAATAAATTAATGAGGCGACGTAAAGCATAAGGTCGATATTTTTTTGATTCCAGTGAAAATAAAAAAGTTGCCTAAATAAGTTAATAATTTTACTCTTAATTATAAAAAAATCAATCTGTATGTATATACGACTACAACTAATATGCAACTGGTAGAACTTTAGTTGTAAGCATGTTTTTTCTTAATCCGTGGTGTGTAAAAAGGTAATAACATCTTACTATAATAACGAACAACACTCTAACTGCTTCGGGTAAATTACGATGAGGAAAATCATTGCCAGCACAATTGATAAGCAGAAAAGTTGTCAATATATTAAGAAGTTCATTGTACACGTTCGTTATGTTTCGTGCCTTAAAGTTGCAGAACCATTCTTACCAAGTGGCACTAAGTTTAACAAATGTTGTGATTGATAGCTTTCAATGTCTGTGAGCTGATGTATTTGTTTATTTACCCTAATGCTGAGCCTGCTATATATTTTGTGCTAAATATAGAGCTTATTTTAAAACGTTTCTTCCTTCGAATTTCAGGCCATACCGCGCCACATGAGCGAAAATCGTCTGAACACTCTGAACCAGACGAAAATGAGCTCGCTGGTGGAGGCTCTCGAAAGCCAACACGTTTAATTGAAAGTAGCAGAAGTGATGCAGAGACGACCACATCAACATTGAAAGGAAGCAGCAACAGCCACCAGGACGAAGTAAATGACCAGGAGGAAGACTGCGATGAGGCGAATGCAGAATCAGGCTCAACCACACCCGCAGCAGACAGTGCAAGCCAAGTTGAGGAGCTTGCAGAGGCCGAAGACTCTAAACAAACCATGAAATCCGGCACAAACTCAAGCGGAGCCGACAGTGACAGCCAAGACAAAGTCCACGAAGAGGACGAACACTCCAACGAAACTAATGTTTCTGGCCTGACCTCAACCGAAGAAAGCATTGAAAGTCAAAATGATGAGCACGAACAAGGAGAAAAAAGCACCGAAACTACTACAGAATGTGGCCTAATCTCAGCTGAAGCCAACAGTGGCAGTCAAGATGAACAGAACGAAGAAGATGAAGAACACTTCAACGCAATGACTGCAGAACCTGGCACAGTCTCCACCAATGCAAATAGTGGCAGCATTGATAAAGAGCGCGAAGAGGAAGACGACTGCAATGAGGAGACTACAGACTCGGGCTCAACCTCAACCGATCAAGACGTTGGAAGCCAAGATGAAGTCCATGAAGAGGAAGAGGAATCCAACGAGACTAAACAATCAGGCTCAACTATAACCGAAGAAAACTCTGGAAACCAAGACAACGAGCAGGGAGTGGATAAAGAATCCAAGAAAGCTAATCCATCTGGCTCAACCATAAGCGAAAAAAACAGTGGAAGCCAAGATAAAGGGAATGGAGAGCAGAACTCCGACAACGTAGGTACAGAATCTGGCTCGAACACGGCCGAAGCCAACAGTGGAAGCAAGATGAAGAGCTGGAAACGGATGAAGACTGCAACGAAACACAGAAGCTGGCTCAACTGAAACTGAAGAAACAGTGAAAGCCAAAATGAATGTAACGAAGAGCAGCAATCCACCAACGAAGCTGCAGAAAATGGTTCGAACTTGACCGAAGACAACATGGAAGCCAAGATGAAGAGCACGAAACAGACGAAGACTGTAACAAAACAACAGAAGCTGGCTCAACCAAAACCGAAGAAAACAGTAGAAACGAAGACGACGAGCAGGAAGAGGACGATGAATCCCAGAAAACTAAACCATCTGGCTCAAACAAAACAGAAGAAAACAGTGGAAGCCAAGATGACCAGCACGAAGATGACGATGACACCAATGAAACGACCGAATCTGGCTCAACGACAACCGAAGAAAACAGTGGAGGCGAAGATGGCGAGGACAAAGACTCCAAGAAAAATAAACCATCTGACTCAACCATAACCGAAGAAAACAGTGGAGACCAAGATGAAGGAAATGGAGAGCAGAACTCCAAGAACGTAAGTACGGAATTTGGCCCAAACACGACCGAATCCGACAGTGAAAGCCAAGATGAAGAGCCCGAAACAGATGAAGACTGCAACGAAACAACAGAAGCTGGCTCAACCGAAACCGAAGAAAACAGTGGAAGCCAAAATGAATGGAACGAAGAGCAGCAATCAACCAACGAAGCTGCAGAAACTGGTTCAAACTTGACTGAAGCCAACAGTGGAAGCCAAGATGAAGAGCATGGAACGGACAAAGACTGCAACGAAACAACAGAAGCTGGCTCAACCGAAACCGAAGAAAACAGTGGAAGCCAAACTGACCAGCACGAAGATGACAAAGACACCAATGAAACGACCGAGTGTGGTTCAACGACAACCGAACAAAACAGTGAAGACCAAGATGACGAGGACCAAGACTCCACGAAAACTAAGCCATCTGGCTCAACCACAACCGAAGAAAATGGTGGAAGCCAAGATGAAGGAAATGAAGAGCAGAACTCCGAGAACATAAGTACGGAATTTGGCCCAAACAAGACTGAATCCGACAGTGAAAGCCAAGATGAAGAGCCCGAAACGGATGAAGACTGCAACGAAACTACAGAAGCTGGCCCAACCAAAATCGAAGAAAATGGTGAAAGCCAAGATGGATGGAATGAAGAGCAGAAATCCAGCAACGAAGCTGCAGAAACGGACGCAAACTTGTCCGAAGCCAACAGTGGAAGCCAAGAGCAGAAAACGGACGAAGACTCCAACAAAACTACTGAAGCTGGCTCAACCGAAACCGAAAAAACAGTGGAAGCCAAGATGAGGAGCATGAAAGAGCAGGAAGACTCCAACGAAACGGCTACAGAATCTGGCTTATCCTCAGGCGAAGCCAACAGTGGCAGCCAAGTTGAAGAGCGCAAAGAAGAAGAAGTCTTTTACGAGATGACGACAGAATCAGGCTCAACTACAACTGAAATAAAAAGTGGAAGGCAAGGTGAAGAGCGGGAAGAAGAGGCAGGCTCCGGAGAGACCATTACCAAATCTGGCTCAATCTCAACCGAAGCAAACGATGGCAACAAGGATGAAGAGAAAGAAGAGGAGGAAGACTCAAACGAGATTACTACGGAATCTGGTTCAAGCACGACCGAAGAAAACAGTGGTAGCCGAGGTGGAAAGCATGAAGAGAAGGCAGACTCAAACGGGACAACTTCTGATTCTGGCTCGTCTTCTAGTGAAGAACAAAACAGCAAGCCTGAAGATGAAGAAAAATCTTCGTGGTTTGGTCCACTGAAAAAGCTTCCTGAACTATTCTCGGGACGTAGTGCTTGATAAGTCCTAGCGAATCCACATACTAGCGCTGTTTTTTCTCAAACGTGAGCAGCGAATTCTGGTCATTTTAGCATATTTCTGAAGTAATAAAGCAATATTACTTATGGCTCTTGCATCTTGTACTTTGCTAAAGAGAAATTAGAGAAAAAAGAAAGCAGGGAGGTTAACCAAATGTTAGTATACGGTATGAATGTACTGTGCAAAGCCTGAAAGATGTTAAGGGGTATAAATTAGGCCTCACACAAAGCATAATATTGCGTCAGTAACTTCTGTCCTTATAGTCGTTGGATACGTGACAAACCAAGAAAGGCACACTAGCGATTCCGTGATGAATTTTCAATCGCAGAAATGACACCAAAAGCGCACACAATAAGATCACAAAAAGAATATCCCGACGGGAGACAAACTCGTGACGTCACGTTCCACGACACCCTAAGCTGGGTACGCTTACACTTCGCCATGGTCGCATGCTCTGGAGGCTGTACAAACTCACCTTTTATATCACACACTCTCCTCCGACAGGGCTTTCAGTCGGCGGTGAAGGTATGAATCATGGCCACTGTCCACCGCTATTAGCTCCTGCAACGCGTAGCTACGCGTGTCCATTGAAATCAGCAGGTTTCCAAAAGCAAAATGCAATTTTACGAACGCCTTAAAGGCCAGTAAACAGCCCTGAGGTCCAAAAATTTTCAAAAGAGAGATATATGTGCAGTTTTTCTTTGCGAACATGCTGCTGCAGTAAGTTTGCGAATACGGTCTATATTAAGACAGTTACAGGGTTTATAACATCGGTCTAAGCTGGTTTCAAATTTTCGCGCGGCTTCGCCCCTCTTTCTGCCTTCCATGGAGGGAAAGGCGTAGCCCATAGTCAGTGACTCCGCTCACTTCAGGCACTGCGCCGTGCTCCCGACCAGGTTGCAGAAATTAGGTGCCTTTTCTCATCTTCCAACCACTACCGCTCAGTTCGGCAACGTGACGCCACGTCAGCGATTGACGTCATTGACGTGCTCAATCAGTCGCAATGCACTTCCGCTTGCTGCGAAGCGTGCTTGTTTGACTACCGTTGGCCGCACCAGCCACGAGTCAACCGCGTAAGCGTCTCGTGCGAAATGTCGACCACAAACGATCAGGTCCCCTACGTACGTCGCTGGATGGCATATTGGCTTCAGCTATGCAGCGGGCTGGGCCCCATCATGAGGCACCCGGTGCCGATGCTTCTCCGCTGCCCAGTCGCTCGATTCGCAGCCGACGACAGAGCGACGCTTTTTACCCGTGTTGCTCATCTGACGGGTGAAAGTATGTTCGTATGTGCGCACAGGCGCTTTGGTTGAGCGAGGAGTGTACACGTGCACGCGACAACTGCGAGGCTGGTTCTTTCACCACAGTGCCAAAGAAACAAGGGCCAGTTTCGTAGCTGTTCGTGGGAGCAGGAACTGATGTTGACTTCACTACTGTTTTTCACACCTCATTTAGACTATTCGGCGAGCTGCGTGCTACCGTCACGTCGCCGATCGCTGAGTTGACGTCACTGCGCGTGCAAAGGGGGTCGGACAGGCGTAGGAAAGAAGCGCGGGAATCGTTTTTTCGAAATAGAGGTCTGCGCGGGGCGCGGGGCGCAGCGCTGTAAAATTCAGAAAACGTGATCGCTGTGGTCTAATCTACGAATTGCCGAGCTTGTAAGGGGGTGTAAAAAAAGAGTCGGAGCTGTTTGCTGGCCCTTTAACACACCGCTAGGTGGCCACCTTAGCACAAGCATTCACTGCGCCCACGGCATTGATTTGCGTTGTACGCCTGCCTATTAGCCCCGAAAGGTTGGGGTGGCGCTGCCTGGTGAGATGACGTCACGGCAAGTATGCTTCGAGGCCTGCCATGGCGCGCCTACTATGACATGCGCTGGCATCGTACGCTGTTACGACTCTTTGCGGTTGTTTTTCACTGACTCTAGCTTCAAATGAATGACGAAAACATAATGCTCCTAGTGAAACAGCCAAAAAGCTTTGTTCAGTAAAATCACCAATGGTTACCGTGCTCCACCATACACTTCCATCAGGTTGTGTTCTCGTGCTGGTAAACTCGAGGAATGGTTCGATTCTCGGCCCGCGGCAGCTGCATACAGACATGAGTGAAAAGCAAGGGCATGTTTGTGCTATGATACAGAGTTATTCTACAGCGTGTCCCGCATTCAAGCCGGGATTTTTACATATATCACAGTGTAGTTACATCATTACAGCCCTTTCTTCCCGAGCGGTTTTTTTTTTTTCATATATGATGCCCTCACTTCCGAAAGCTGTATTTGTATCGGACACATGTTACTATCTGGCCGCAGTATTTTTTTTTTTTCGCCTGTGTACCAAGCTCTACGCACTGTTGCGAAAACCCATGCAGTAGTGAGGCTCGCAAGGCATCTGCAAAGTGCATGACTGAAAATTCAATCGTAGCTGTAGCTGTTGTATCGGTTTTTTTATTGCTATAGCAATTATATGAACACTCTCGGCTGGATTTCGCCGCCAGCGTTGGCGGGAGCGTCGGCGTCAGCATCGATGTCATGCCCTGTATATGCATACGTGTCTATATATGAAAACGCAAGAAAGAAAAAAATTCGAGAAAATTAGACTCCGAAGCACGGATTTGAACGTGGGACCTCCGCATCATGAATGCGGGGCGTTAACCACTAAGCCACTGAGAGGTACTGAGCTCTGAGCCACTGAGAGGTCAAACGGTAAGCTATTCATATCTACCACTTACCGCTTTGGCGGGCATCTCGGTGGATAATATCGTGTTTTCAGCATTATCAGCAAGATGGCGCAGTGAGCGCACGGCGGCTCTCATCTCTCACTCGTACTTGGCCCGCGTAGAGAATGAGGTGCTGTACTGTATACGCTCAAACGTGCGCCCTTATCGTACGTCTTGACTAGCCTTTGAGTTTCCTCGGAACGATTCTGTTGTAGTTAACAGGCGCACAAAGGCCACTGCTATCGTTGCACAGCCTTCGTTTGCGAAAAGGGCGCGCTTTTCAGACACAGCGAAGTAAGAACTGAGATGCTTATTCGCGTTAATCTGTACCTGTGAGTACGTTTCGTGCGTTCTTTGTGCGCGAGAAACGCGGGGCACGTTTCAATCTGCTTGCCATTCTGCGCGTGACCTTCCAATTTGTTGCTATTGCGTTCATTGCTTCGCCTTTGCGGTAAAGCTGTGACTTTTTTTATGTAATATCTCACTCGTAATGAAGTTTGACGCTTTCATCACACTAATTTCGGGGCTTTGTTTCCCTAAAAAACGAGTTGAGGTTTATTGCAAAAACTTCGTGCAGCAACGTAGCAACGGCGCTGTAACAACTGCACCCGAGCTTCATTAACTTGTATGTCGATATGACCTTCGAGACCAGACGCTGTCTCATTGAGGCGAACACTTTTTAACTAATACGTGGGTCATGTCGCTAAGAGCACCATCGAAACCATTCCAACGATGATTTGAATTTCAATCGTTCGGCAAACGGTTTGTTATCAATAGTCTCCCACGTAAGTTAAACTTACCGCTTGTGAGGCGGGTTTGATCGGGCCAGCACTTCAAGCGAATCGGAATATACGGCCGCATATTCCTGGTGACTAGCTGTTTAGATGAAATATTTACAGAATGCAAGTGCACTAACATCTCAGCATTTCCTGGAACGCTTTGTATACATTCCGAATATATTATTACAGCTTATGGTAGATCCTCACGTCTCTATTAGCAAAACTGCGCCACTTTGTAAAATCACCTGAATAATGCGCATAAAAACTGCGTTGTATTTGTGAATTGGAAAATGCCCTAACTGTATTTGCAATTTTTAAGGACAGGATGTCCTAATCCTAGAGTGCACGGCAAGTTGTGATGAAATCATAGAATCATCAGCGTAAGTATTTTTAGCACCAGTTCTTGCCGTGCAAGCTGTCTTCTAGCATTGTACATAAACATTTATTCTTTCCGTAAGAAACGTTTGAATTTTTTGGTATATTGATTGCTATCACGTAGGGATCAACCGCGTTTTTCTGTTTGGCTACTGATGAGCAGTTTCTCTTAATACCGCACGCACCAACACATACGGGAGGATGGCTAGACTTTGCCAGATCGCTAAAAATTGCGGCACCAGCTTGAAGAACTATTGAAATAGAATTGTCTCCGGGACCCTCACGTTGACAAAGACAGCAATGTCGGCTTGTCTAAGGTGAAACTTTTAATTTGGCCCAACTTCAAGAACTTGAAGGCCTCAGTGATGTTGCTTCAAAAAATACAGTTCTTGTAAATTTACAACACCGATTAGACTTATAGCCATAGACTAGTGGGGGTCTAACAAAAAAAAGTGTAAAGCACAATAACAATTTTTAGAAAAGGCACAACTTGAAGAAAACTCCTATTATGAAAAGGAAACATGAATAAATGACAGATTGCATTACTATTTAGGATGAAATATTACATAAGTGATCTGCATGAGCATATTTTTAATGATATTATAAATATCCCATAACTTGCTATCTAGAAATGGAAACTCAAACTCGGGCACGCCTGTGCAGACTGTACACTCGAGTATATCTGTGAATGGAGCACGGGCTTTCGGTAATCTGGTCCGCGGCTCTTCGCTCAGCATTTATACATGCGGCGCCGAACATTCGAGTGTTATCACTTGTGGCCGCGTTTGTACGAGAATGAATCCATCTCAATTCTACTGATGATCCTTACATAACCTGGTTTTCTGCAAAGACATTCTGTCACGTTTGTCCAAGGCAATATCTATACGTGCGATGGGCCAGTAACATATGATATAGAAGAGAATGTGCGTGGCATATGCACCCACAGGGAAAAGGTATCGTTCCGATGCTTTAATGGGCCCCTAAACAACTCGCGAAAATACGAAGAACAAACGAATCATCGCAATTCCGCTTTTACAATTTCAGGCCTGCTCACTGTTTCCGCAGCGGGCTCTGACGTCACTCCGTTAAGACCAATGTGTTTCGCTCACAGACGTGCCTACACTCGCTCTCGTCGCTCGACAGACACGGATTGCCAAGCCTGACGAACGTTTTCGTGGCTTGCTGGTGTGCTTGTTGGCGACTCGAGAAGACCGTCCTTTTCTGAGTCCCTAAACTGCAGCGTGGAAATGTGATGTGTTTTGTGCACTGAACATTCGCAATTTGTACGGCTGCAAATCCGAATGGTTGGGCGATGCGCGGCAAATCGTTCCTACAAAGGACCGAAGCTGCGAGTGTTCTCGTTTCCTATGGACAACCGAAGAACGACTTGGAACATCATGTTCGTAAAGCTGACGTCGACATCCCTTTTTTTCGTTACCCGAAGGTACGTGTGTCTGTACTACACACTTCTAAGTCGTACCATTGGCACCATCTTCACCATGTTCCGTTCTTGCTCTAAAATAAAGACGTTATGTGTGCTTCTGACTTTCTGGTGTAAGCCCTGGCATTAAAATAATAAACGCGTGGCAGTACGTTTTCACAACAGGCGTTTTTCTTTCAGGTTTGGTAAACAATTTGCTATTGGCGATTAGCGCCGCGGACTTCTTGCATTACCTCCGTTTACTTGGCTGAGAAAAATGGAAGGAATGCTGTTGCATTATTTAGTGCATCGGTTTTGTGCATTGTGTTTTCTTGCCGTTGTTCCTAGCAATTTATTGCGGTGATATAGTTTTGCGCCAGTCTTGCCAGCACCTTCATCTGATAGTTTCCTCGAAAGTTAGATGGGTGTCGACACTTACGGTAAAGCGCTTTCTAAAATAATTTTCAGGTGTGTAATCCCTACTTCTAGCTAGGATACTTAAGAGCAACTATCAAAAATATAGCTATCCAAGAACCGGCACTACGAGGAAATAAGAAGTGCTCACGGGGCTAAACAGTTTAATTTAGAGCCAGTACTAACATTTTTTCCAGGCCCTAAGTTATATGCGCTATTACGCACCACTACGAGAGGGGCCAGAGCAAAAGAAGGAACGCCACTGCTGCGTCGGTCACAAGAGATTTTTGTGAAGCGAAAGATTTAGGTTTATCTTGCAATGATCATTACCCTTACATTGCGCTAAATAACGCACCTTTGGCGGCAGCGCACACTCTCCTCATTACTGCGTGTCTATGAAGACACATGATCGGTAGAGTAAAAATAAAAGTGCACAAATTTTTCAAATGAGTATGAACTGTTTTATGCGTGTTCTAGATAATGTGTGTGTGTGTGCGCGTGCGTATAAGTTAATAAAAATTACCTCTTTAAATTGTACCTCTGATGGTGAATCAATTTGTGCTCCTACAGATCGACCACACGTCTGATAGCGCACAATCTTTCACTTTTTCGTTCAGAAAATACCTTACAGGTGAATCTCCAAGCACTTTCAAGCACAATACAATACTTAACCAGCGCTCTCATGGTGCGAAAGGCATAATAAGATCTTAAGCAAGCAAACTTGCCGCAAATGCTATATTTTTTTAACGGGAGACTATAGTGGCAATTTATTCACCGCCTCGCGTTCACCCGCTGGCTCGACCAAAACGAGTGACGTCCCGGTGGGCAGTTTAAAGGCTGGAAAATATTTTTTGGGGGTGGCATTGGAATAATATTTCCCGGCATTACGTGCCTTTATGTAACAATTCGTGACGCCAGCAAGTTGTTCACGTGATGTTAGGCAGAATTGGGCTCTCAAATGGTCCTTATGCAAGCAACATCTGTTTGTAAACTGTCTCCTACCATGCTTGCCTGCCCCGCCATAGTGGTCTAGTGGCTAAGGTACTCGGCTGCTGACCCGCAGGTCGCAGGATCAAATCCCGGCTGTGGCGGCTGCATTTCCGATGGAGGCGAAATGTTGTAGGCCCGTGTACTCAGATTTGGGTGCACGTTAAAGAACCCCAGGTGGTCAAAATTTCGGAGCCCTCCACTGCGGTGTCTCTCATAATCATATGGTGGTTTTGGGACGTTAAACTCCACAAATCAATCAATTACCGTGCTTTGCCATGCATTCACATGCCTATTCGTTTTTGCCACGCAATACTATCATGCACGATGATGTGATTTCACTTCAATTTTCAAGTTTGCAAGTACGCAAGTGGAAATAGCAGTGCGTAGACAAGAAGTGTCACAGCCTGACTGGCACCACGCTCAGTGCAAACAATCCCGTGATTTATGAAGAATCAATGGCGATTACGACATAGCCCTCGTAGAAAGGGTAGTGAATGCGATAAAAAAAAACTACTGTCTGCACTTTGAAATCGGTGAGGTTAACGGCAATTTAACGGAGGACTAAACTACAATAATCAAGCAAGAAAAGTGCAAGAGACAGCAAGTAAATAAAGAAAGTACTCTAACACTGCAAAAAGTAGATCCTAAGGCTTGCTAACGGGCGTAAAACGACTCAAAGTGCACGGGTTGACGAGTTCTGGTGGCGAATGGCACCATCGATAGTTTGTATAACCTCGTAGTCTAGAACTCCGATACGCCGACACCTCCTTGTGTGGCCAAAAGTATCGCGGATGAGCTTCTCGCGAAGTCCCCGACGTACTTGAGGCGGCAGTGCCGACTATCCAGTTTTGTAAACATTACACATGTACTCCTGTAATACAGCCGTAACGTCCCTGTAACGTCAACTGTAGTTAAGTGCCATGCAATGAAGTCACTTGATGTATATAGCAGTGTAGCAATGTTCAGTGTTCATCCAGGGTCTATTTAAATAGGTCCTCGAAGGCTCAGGTGAAAAGTGGTTCAGAAGGTATTGCCATCGACATCAGCGTGGGAGTTATGGAAGCTGCGACTGCAGCGCAACTATGTGTGGAGGGAACAAACACTAATAGTAAAAAAAAAAACAAAGCTTGATTCGAAGTCGGAGAATAGATTTTACGAATGAGATTTCTTTTCCCCAACAATATTATCTACGTGTAACAATCAAAGAAGTTCTGACGGTGTTTGTAATTGAGAAAATCTTTTTTTTTTTGGCGCCATCGGCCCACGCTATTATTACTCGGTGCAACCCTTGCATTTCATGAGTATTCATGACAAGGGCAGCTCGCAAATTCGTCTCCGAAGATGCCCGCCTCGTACAGTACTCTGGCGCCTGCTTGCATTCTCTGTTGTGCACGAAATTGTTAGTTGCGTTTGATCGTTGGTGTGCGTGTTCAGTGCAGCGTCTAACGGGCCGCGGAGCGATGCGAATTACATTTAAAGTCGAGTTTTTCCGTTGGTAGTCCATCTCCACTCGTTCTCCGGGCAGATATGGGTGCACGTTAAAGAACCCAGGTGGTCGAAACTTCCGGAGCCCTCCACTACAACGACTCTCATAATCATGAGTGGTTTTGGAACGTTAAACCCCACATATCAATCAATCGTTCGCCGGGCGCGCTGAGCCACTTAGATATTTTAAGTGCGAATGCACTTTATAAGCGAGCCTTACTCCTCCGTCCTGCGGTGTGCCTCTTCCTCTCCCCTAGCAACGGCGCGAGGAGTGGAGAGGGGCGTCTGTAGCAATGACGCAGCGACGTCACACACCACGTGATTGCGCGCGTTCCGCCCGCGCAGCCACGACTTGCTCGAGATCGGCAAGTCGTCATAGGTATGGATCCATCACAGGCATCAACCTCGACTGTGATACATTCAACAACGAGTGCAACGCAATCGAATGTGAGCATAGCACACGTCGTTGAAAATGTCGCACCAGTTGAAGACAAGGCAGCGCGACGAAGGGCCCGTGATGCCAAGCGCAAGAGGGTGAAGCGGGCTGAGGACATAAACATCATTATAGGGCGAATTCACTCTCACATATACGCGTAAACTCACCAAGATTTCCCGAGAGGGTCTAACGGTTCCTGGCAATCGCAATGTGATCCCACGGGGGAGTTTACGTTAATTCACTGGCGAAGGCGAATGCCAACGGATTTTAACTTTACTCCCCCTCATAGCATAACCCCGTGCATTCGAACTTTACCATGTTCTTCCTCGGGGAAATGCTTGGAGTTTTTCTCTATTTGACGTTCGTCGCCATTGGCTGTGGGTGTGACGTAGTGCACAATGATGCATGCGTGCTTAGCCGGCTGAGAGCCCCACCCTTCTGTCATATATCTAACCACTACCTCATAAACACTAATGGAGTCTAACAGCCTAAAACCCCCATACGAATATAAGAGACGTCGTAGTGAAGGGCTCTCAAATTTCGACCACCTGAGTTCTTTAACGCGCTCTTAAATTTAAGCACGCGGACATTGAGGATTTTCGTCTCCATCGAAAATACCACGCCATGGCCGGTATCGATCCGTGACCTGCGGGTCAGCAGCTCAGTGCACCTTAGCCAGTAGAGCACCGCGGCGGGTCTAGGCAACCACCTTAAGCGTTCCTTCTTTGATGCACCACACCCACAGCTTCGCTTCAGGACCTCTTCTGGAAACGTGCTGGTTGGATTGGGAAGACAGACATCACGCCAGCTTCGAGGCCTGCGTGAAGCAATTGCAAAGGCTCCCGTATTAGTGTACAACCAGAATAAGAAAAAAACAACAATCACCTCTATTTGCTGCCAGCCAATATTTAACTGTTGCCGTGATTATTGGAAATGGCACCCGTCGGCTTACTCATCCCGTTCTCTGATAAAGACGCCACAGATATACGCTCAAGTTAAGAAAGAAATACTTCTCATGGCTATTTGTGTGCCCCACAATTGAATCCTAGGTATCATACGGCCGTGGCTTTTCACTGCGAGATCCTGAGATGAATGGCGAGTTAACTGTCAGCGAGTTAACCATCATGGCAGGCCAAGCTGCACTCGTGTAAGAATCGTCGCTATCACTGCCTGTTGCATTATTAGGAAAAGACGTAGCAAATAACACGTTGCTTCAGGGCCGCATGGGTGTACTGAGATTCTGATCCTTCTTTCGGTAATAGGTTTTTAGGGTGTTTAGTTTTCATTATTTAGATCGTTCTCATTTGATTTTACCTCGTAGGTTTTTATATTGTTCCCTATTGCCCACTCCCAGTGCTAGATAGCGAACAGGATGCTCATATATGGTTAACCTCCCGACCTTCATCTTCAGATACCACACACACACACACACACACACACACACACACACAAACACACACACAACACACACCACATTTCCTTTCTGTTCACTTGTGTCAAAAAAATAATCAGTTGTACGTCAGTGTTTGGTCGCGTCTGTGTGCTTTTTTTTACTGTTGCACTCTTCACCAGCAAAGATACCTCACAAACAAGGCCAAGCATCCTCTCTACTCTTGCGCAGTTCAAAGGTTCCGTAGGGTGAGGAGGTTACCTAATGTCATGGAGACAAAATGAAATCTTGCCCACAACTATTCGGCATTTGGTCAATATATTAAAGCGTTCTTCACTGCATTGATGTTGCGAGATCTTGTTGAATGTAGGTAGAGTTCACAGTAGCTAGCCTAGGAGGGAAAGAAGAGGCCAGCTGCTATAAGCCCATATTACACTGATGGCAAGGTTTTGTGCAGGAAAAAAACGTCTAAATTAGCTTAGCCAACAAGTTAATCAACTCTATCTCCATGCCATTTTCGCACTAATGTAATGAGAAGCTGCCATGGTTAACCCGATATCACTTAGCTGTGGTTGCCAGAAATCTCGCAAGCTCTTTGTGAGAAAGGTCAGCCCACCCCACTAGAAAGAAGGGGCTCCACAGGCGCACTTCATCTAGAAAAGTAATAGAAGACAACGGTATTGTAATAGCATTAGCTGTTTATTGTACCCTTTTTGTTTTCTTTAAACCGTGTAGCTATTTTCCTAAGATCTTCGCATCGGACGAAACATCCAGGGAAACTGCAAGAGTGACGTCAAGGCAGCCTCCAATCATCGGCATATAGCGGAAAGGATGGCACTTGCAACCAGTGCCGCAGTTGGTAGCGTTGTCACTTCTGGGTCGGCACTGAGAGAGAAAGCAAACTGTTTTGTTTTGGCAAGTCTAGTTGCAGGACGCCTCGTATTTTCTTGTAATATGCGTTGGGTTATTGGGGAAGCTATTAGCCGAACAGTGAAGACAGCTATCCGCCGGAGAAAACCACGGCGATAGCATTCGCCACAGCTGTACCCCACACGACCTCGTCGGGCCTCGCTACAGTGACGCCACACCAAGTCGCGCATGCGCCGAAGCCCCACCGCCGCCAAGTTGACAGAGGAGCAGCGGCGCCTGGCCTGTTTACCGCGGCCGCTGAGGGGCAGTGATATTCCGTGCGGGAAACTTTCCCTTTTTCGAAGAATTCTTGCCTGTAATTTTAAGCCAATGTGGGAAAGGGAATCTTTGTGATATTGCCGGCAATTTCAGGAATGATTATATTCTCCTACAACGACCGATAATTAGCAGTCACGGTGGGCCTTCGTCAGCTCTAATCGGTTCTGGCGCATGCACTACGTACGCACAGCCTTTGAGATTCGTTTCCGGTATTTACGCGGAGCGATTTCTAGTTCACTATAAGTGGTGTTAGACTTGAAGCCCCCAATGTGGAGTGTTCTGACAGTATAGGATTCATTAGGTTATGCTTTTGTTCTGCGGCAGTGGACAGGCTAGCCATGGTTTCTAAAGTTGCAAGTGCGTGAGTCACTTGTAATTATTATATGTGTGTGCATGGATGGGGGTGGAAATCAGTACGTGGTGCCGGGATTTCGGCTGGAAATTTCCTGAACGTTTGCATGAAACATTGCCCGAAATAGGGAATTTTCATGCCCCTGAATGGCAATTCTTCTACGTCGTACGGAACATCACTGCTGCGGTAGCATCAAGTGAAGCCGCGCATGCAGCGCGCAGCAGCTCTGTGAAGATCACAACGTTCTTAATGTCGGTGTCACCTAGCAACCGTTTATAAAATAAAGAAGCCTTCTCTGGCCATGAAATACTTGAAACAATGGAGCTGTTTGATCTGACGGTCATCGTAACCATTTAAGAAAAGCTTATTTTAAGCAGAGCTCGTACTTCACCACAACCTGTGTTGGTCCAAGCCAAGTTTGACCCTAGCAACAGCAATTGCCAAGTTCGAGCCGAGCATCGATATAGGACCATTGAAGTTCAAACCTAGCTTCTCCCAAGTTCTAATCTAGTACCAATAAAAGAACGCCACTTGATCGACCAGCTTCACTTTCCGGGTTTCTCGTGACACGTGCAAGCTCCTCCACCTTGTTTTTATCCTAAATAGCAGCAAGATGCACTTCAGTTGAGCCAATAGCCATGCGTCATATTTTTATTTATTCCACACTTAATATTCACAATTTAGTTATGTTTTTCACTATATCTTTTAACAAAAATGAGGAAGGAATGACGTGTGTTTTTTCCTCGAAGACCGCCCTCATGTTGAATCAGGCCAGCCGCTGCAGTGCGAGATTTGCAGGACCTTTTTTTTTATATGGGTCAAAATTCAGAGCACGCGGCACCTGGTGCAGACAATTACTGACAACACTTCTAATTAATTTGCGGCTCAATGAGCGCCAACAAATTAATCACGATACAAAACTATTTACAGCAAGATTTCGGTCCATCTGCCCTGTCAAGTTGGGCCAATACTGGTCGCTATATCAGAATTAAAAGGCAAATCAAAGCCGCATAATTTAAGCCGCAAGGAAGTAATTACTATGTGTCCTATGTATGTATCTACCATTAGTAGAAAGCAACGCACTAATGTTGCCCGATGATACTTGTGCAAACATTTTTTTTTTGTAAATGCAGCCCTTTATGTATTTGAATTAAATTCAGCGTGCTAAGGAATACGCACTGGAAAACTTATTTTTTTTTGTCGTGTCAGTGAATGCAAGCCAATGTGCATGTTGTGGGCTGACAAAGTGGGTATTCCCTTTCTAAGTACGTAAAGTAGGGCTAGAGATAGTATAGGCAAACCTTAGAAAACAAAAATGGTAGCACTGATATCATCGATGCAGATGAAGCAGCCCCCTCTGCTTCTTATTTTATGATTTAACGTTGTTGTTGAGCACAAACACTTGCCTAGCGGATCGTGAGGTTGACACCGCGGCACCAATTCAATCTACACGCGTCTGCATAGTGCTTTACTGCAGAAGTTACCACTCAAATGATGGCTTACCATTACTGTGTTGACTGTCGCATAATCTTACCAATCGCTGTTTTGTGTTTTTTGTTTTAATTGTTGAGGTTCTAACGTCCTGAGATCACTATAAGCTCATGAGAGACGCCATTGCGGAAGGCTTCAAAAATTTCAACCATCTGGCGTTTTTAACGTGCTCCTTAGTCTAAGCACCCAGGCGTCAAGCATTTTCGCTTCCTCTGAAAACATGGCCGCCACTGTTGTTTTCTCTCTCCCTCTCTCTCCCTCTCTCTCTCTCTCTCTCTCTTTGCTTACAGGCGTATAAGCACAAGCCAGCGAAAAAAAGCCTGTAGCAAACACAGACTAAAATATCACGGAACCTTTGAGGAAACAAGATGATTGAATCAGTAGAAACGAACAAGAACACGTCAATCACAATATTTGTTAAAAAAAAGACTGACTGATTGTGCACGAACGACAGGGGGGCCACAAACAGCTGATTCTACATGCCGGCCCATGATTTTCACCCATTGTGAGATATTTCGGATTTATTCGTATGTCTTTTCAGCACACACTGCGTTTGGCAGTAAGTTAAAGAAATAGTGGCAATTATAAGTTCATGACATGAGGTGCCCTTCCGCGGACCCAAGAACGAAGCTAGCTGTTCTTCCTGAACAGCGCTTAGACACTAAGCGTGATGATTTCCGCGTAATTAAAAAACTATTGGATGCTCTGTCGACAACTCAGTTTACTCTAATGCGAAAAAGATAAGCCGGTGATCTTTATCACGTTCGCATAAAAGCTCTGTGGTAATGCTGCTGTTATTATGTGAGAAAGACAAAACTGCAGTACAAAAGGCCTCCTTGGTACCTTTGGTGCCGAAGGGAGGATTATGCCGGTATTGCAAAGGCACATAGTCTATACGAATGCTATAGCTAGTAGCACAAAACAACTTATCCTCTATATTATGCAGATCGGTATCTTTCCAGAGTGTACGGAACTTCAGAATTTAAAGCATAATTTTGCTGGTACCCTGCATCGAACGGCAGTTTATTTCGATCGTGATAGATTTACATGACTCACGAAAGTGGAATCTCGGTAAAACGAGAAGGCACGCCCACACTCCTTATGTGTGGAACCACATTGCACGACAGTGCAGATGCCCCAAATTTGTAAAATATTCCTTTACTTAGCCATGCAAATTATTGACAGCTCTTGCTAGTGATATAGTAAGTTTGGGAAATTGCCTATTTGTCAAATGGTATATAAGCATATGCCATTATGATATTTTTCTACATAGCCATAGAAGGCACTTACAAATGAAAGGCACTTCTTGTGGTCCCAGATGGAGCCCCTGCGTAAAATAACGCATAAAGTGTCCAAGTTTATTAAGCAAGGTAAGCTTGCAAGATCACAACTAATTATTACAGGATAGTTTGTTGAATTCCATAAGGAAACTTATATCGTAATCCATGGGTCTGTCGCAGCTTCTGTGACGGTGCTTGGAATCCAGGTACGAAATATATGTTTTAAATTGGTGCTTCAAATAAGTGATCTTTCAAATACTCCGCATGGCAATATTCCTTGCAGATCTTTTTTAATGAAAATCTGGAGTTATTTGTGTACTTCTCCAGATTATTGTGTGCTTAGATAGAGTGACAGTCATTTGTAAAATGCCTATTTTTTGCAAATGAAACCATAGATAGCAGAAACATAGTCGAATAAAATCAGCAAGCCTAATCTTGTGTGATCAACTTTCCATGGTTGCACTGAAATATATACGTGCCACAAAATATCACCGAAAGGTCACAATTTTCTTATGCATGCAGTTTTTCTGTATAATATCTCGACACACCACATGATTTAATACTCAAATGCTTTGCAAAGCATTATATGAAACGCTTCAACTTTGCGAAAGAATTGTTACTGCTGTGCTGAAATCTATGGGAGCTATTCTACGAGAGCAAATAGGTTGAGTTGCCCCGCTGCGGTGGTCTAGTAGCTAAGGTACTCGGCTGCTGACCCGCAGGTCGCGGGATGGAATCCCGGCTGCGGCGGCTGCATTTTTGATGGCGGCGGAAATGTTGTAGGCCCGTGTGCTCATATTGGGTGCACGTTAAAGAACCCCAGGTGGTCACAATTTCCGGAGCCCTCCACTACAGCCTTTCTCATAATCATATGGTGGTTTTGGGACGTTAAACTCCACATATCAATGAATTAGATTGAGTTGGTAAAAATTTGATGATATGAGAAAGAATATAGATTTTTTGCGAAAAAATGTAGTATTATGTAAGCTGCAGGTAGAACTAACATTATTTATGACACACAGTCGCAACAATATTGACAGAAAACAGAGATACATATGTAAACGCCACGTAACAAACAGGAACCTCAAAGGCAAATCAGAGCACAGAGTGCCGTGAGAGATGCTCCTGAATATCTTAATTTAGGTATCACGAAGGTTAACATGATGATCGCTGCAGCCCTTCATATGTCGATCAGCTCAACATATGCAACTCCCTATTTATTGTTCAGTAAAGTACTACTCTATTGCCAACTGACCAAAGCAGTTAGGACAAAAGCACAAAAGCATGGTCGTTGAGCTTGTGAGCGGCTATCACAATTCGTTTAAAACATTTGCCTCGGTGTTTCTTGAATGCTTATTCAATATATAATATATATATATAATATATATAATATATATATAATTAATATATAATATATATATATATATATATGTGAAGAACCACACGAGAACGGTGTGGTGGAATGGTAGAGAAGGAAGAAGACGAAGACAAATAAATGGTTCATCGAACAGCCATCACGCCTCCTGCGTCACTCTAGTCGACAGGATCTACCGTGGCCTTCATCATGGCCACATCCAAGAAAGTCATCAACATCCCGAAGTACTCGGGAGCATCTACGGACGTTCCCTTTGACAAGTGGCTCCGACTCTTTGAGGTGAGGACTGCGGCCGCAGCATGGACGGAGCGAGACAAGCTGTGCTACTTCTCCGATTACCTTGAAGGTGAGGCTTTCCGATGGTTTCTCACCGAGGTTTTAGACACAGACGCGTCTTGGGAGAGCTTATGTGAATGCATGAAGGGACGCTTTACGAGCGGCGTCGCGGATCCTTTTCGCCAATTCATTCATTGCCGGTTGCGAACAGGCCAGAGCTTGCAGGAATACTATAATGAAAAAATGTCTCTCGGACGCCTCGCCGACTTAAAGGACACGCACCTTATATCAGGGCTCATCGACGGCCTTCCTGCGCATATGGAGATGGCGCTTGCTGGGCTTACCTCGTCTACACCAGAGGCATGGCTTACAGCTGCACTTCGTGTAGAGTCACCATGCAGAGAATGAAGTTGCATTGCTTTCCACCAGCTCGAAATACACAGATTAATGTAACAAGTGACAGAACTAGTCAGCGTCCACGTAATTACCCAGTACAAACACCCGTGCGTGAGTGCAAACACTGCGCGATGGATGGCTTACCCGACAGATGCACTGGCATAATGAATGTCCACGACGCGCAAGCATTTCCGCCCTCTCCACCAACCAGGGAAACGAGGAGGGCGACCCAGAGTTCATGTAATTCAGTTTGATGCCCTCATTAACGGGTACCCTGTCAGCGCTACACTTGATACCGTAGCTACGATTACCTGTATCAACGAAGCAGTGCTGAAGGCACTTCACCTGCGAATAATGAGGAATTCATGCATCTCAGTTCAACAAGTCACATCATCTACCAAAACTTTGGGTCGCGTTAATCTAAAGGTACAGATAGGAAAAGTGACAAGAGAAATTCAGGCTCATGCTCTACAAGGCATGAAGAGCAACTTACTTCTTGGCTTGGATAGTGCTTGCATCTTTGACTTGTCGCTGGACCTTGACACTATGACTCTACGCCAAGGGAAAGACATCCTCCATTCTCGTACACAGAACCAAACCATGGTTAACAAGGGCGCGTCTTTGCAAGGTGTTGAAGTTTGTGATGTACTACATCTAAATAAAACGCAACAATTGGCATTGAAGCAGCTTATCCACAAGTACGATGACATTTTTTCCAAGTCACAGACAGACATTGGGTGCATCAACGGCGAAATGCATCGCATTCATCTCATCAACAATGTTCACATTCGTAGAGCTCCCTATCGATGCTCAGAAACTGACAGCGTTGAAATGGACAGACAGATCAACGAGCTTCTCAAGCAAGGTGTCATACGACTATCTACCTCCCCATACGCTGCGCCAGCACTTCTGGCAGAGAAAAAAGGGGAAGGACGCACGCGCTTCTGCATCGACTACCGCAAGCTGAACGAATTGACGGTGCCTGATTATCAGCCCATTCCTCGCATCGATGACGTTCTCGATTTTCTGGGGAAATCTACGTACTTCTCGACATTATACATAACGTCAGGTTACTGGCACGTGAAGATTCACCCTGATGACATTCCGAAAACGGCGTTTGTCACACGTACCGGTCACTACGAGTGGCTCGTCATGCCTTTTGGCCTTCGGAATGCTCCGGCCACCTTCGAACGGGCTGTCAAATTCGTATTGGCAAAACACCGTTTGCAGAACGTCACGAATTACTTCGATGACATTGTTGTCTACTCTGACACGTTTCCAGACCATCTGAGGCATCTAGAGGGCGTTTTGAAAGCTTTCAAAAGCGAAGGCGTCAAGCTTAAGTTAAAGAAATGTCAATTCGCTCGAACCTCCATTGAGTACCTGGGACACAAGGTTTCGCATGGCACCGTCACTCCAAAGCAAAGCAACGTGGACGCAATCCTACGGTTTCCGACACAATCACGCCCTAAAGAGTTGCCGCGTTTTCTCGGCACTGTCAATGTTTACCGACGATACATCGATCACTTCAGTCAAATCGCTCACCACTGACGCGCCTGCTCAGTAAAGACGTCACCTGGAACTGGGATGCGGAGTGTGAACTGGCTTTCACTCAGCTCAAGAAATGCGTGACGGAAGAGCCAACCTTACATCTACGATGCCACTAAGCCTTGTGTGCTATACTGCGATGCATCCAACAGAGGTATCGGCGCCGTCTTGAAGCAGGCTGATGATGAAGGTAGAGAGCACCCAATCGCATACCATTCACGGAAGTTACTAAAACACGAAATTAATTACGCCATCACAGAACTCGAATGTTTGGCAATTATTGACGCCATCGATAAATGGCACTGCTATCTACACGGGAAACCTTTCACTGTGATCACAGATCACGCAGCGTTGCAATGGCTTAAAAGCATCAAGAATCCCCGAGGCCAACTTTTCCGGTGGTTCTTGAAACTCTCCATGTACGACGTGAACATCAAACACCAAAAGGGCATTGACAACATTGAAGATGATGCACTATCTCGAAGCCCGGTAGTTAAACTCCTCCTATCTGCTGAGCAACTGCGAGAGCATGACAACGACAAACCACCCGGAAAGCATACCATTGAGAACGGACTGAGTATAGTGACACGCTGGGGAATACGAAAAGTCTATGTGCCTTTTGCCCTCCAGTCTTCTTTCTCCAAAAGCTCATGACGCTTTCGGTCATGTCGGGTAAAGAAGACGCTGCGGCTTCTCTCTCTACAGTACTATTGGCCCGACATCATCACCGACGTGAGCGAGTACATACGCCACTGCGATACCTGCCAGCGCTGCAAGAGACCGAAGAACAAACGATTTGGTTCGTTGGAGTCTTTGCCACCAGCGGAACAACCGTTTGATCTTCTGGCCATGGACACTATCGGAGATTTCGGCAACTACGGCTCATCCAAAAGATTCATTCACTTAGCCGTTGATCATGCCACCCGTAATGTCGGGGCTTTCGCACACAAAATGAGACTTGCGACGCATACATCTCTTGCCTGAAGAGTATCTTCGCTGCTGGAAAGCCGCGGAAGTTCCTTTCCAACAGCGGCACAGGATTCACTGCCGGCAAATTCAAGCAGTTCCTCAAGCACAACAATATTCATCAGCTTTTAACAAGCTCACAGCGCCCGCAGTGTAATGGCCTAAACGAGCGCACTAATCAGACGATCGTTACTCGCCTCCGATGCAAGATCAACGATGAACCCCGAAAATCGTGGCCGCGTCTCCTCTCGGACGTTGTCGACGAGTACAATAGAACGCCTCACGAAGTCACAGGCTACCCACCCTGCTTTCTTATGTATGGCACACCATCGTATCCCTATCTTCTTCCAGGCGTTACCGAAAATCTGCAGGAAGCTCGTACAAACGCAGTCCGCAATTCAGTAGCATATCACGAGAAAAACAAGATCATATATGACAAGAAGTTCCTTCCATTAGAGCTTCAAGTGGGAGACTTTGTTCTATATGAAACACTCTGGCACCCGAGCCGCGGCAAACTCAGCGCAATCATGGAAGGACCCTATACTATCATACGCAAGATTTCATCAGTTAACTACGAGATCGACCGCAGCGTGGCTCCACTCGGTCGCCAGACTGACATCGTTCATGTCGGGAGACTTAAACGATATCATCCGCCCCTGCACCTACGTCTCTCTCGGGGAGGGGGAAGCGTGTGACGAACCACACGAGAACGGAGTGGTGGTTGGTAGAGAAGGAAGAAGACGAAGACAAATAAATGGTTCATCGAACAGCCATCACGCCTCCTGCGTCACATATATATATATATATATATATATATATATATTATATATATATATATATATATGTGTGTGTGTGTGTGGTGTGTGTGTGTGTGTGTGTGTGTGTGTGTGTGTGTGTGTGTGTGTGTGTGTTTGTGTGTATGTGTGTGTGTGTGAGAGAGAGAGAAGATTGATTGATTGATTGACTGATATGTGGGGTTTAACGTCCCAAAACCACCGTATGATTATGAGAGACGCCGAGAGAGAGAGAAAGAGACGCCTGTACTGTAGCTTACGTAAAAGTAAGTAGTGAACAATTGCGGGAGAACAGCGTAAAGTAATTTAGCAATATCGAGAACGAAAGAAAGCATTACAGTTGCCGCTATTAATGCATGATTCAGTGATGAAGAAAAAACGCGTGCAAGAGGACAGCCTTTGACACGCGTTGTTTCCTTTTTAATAAACAGGGTGGTGGGATACCACACTCAAAGTGTTGTGATGCTGCCTTTGAGTATTCGATGTTAAGCCAGGTAATAAGAAATGGTATGACATAAAAATTTAGGTTTATTTAAGCGGACCTCTTCATGCCAGGGGAATGAACAGTTTTTGCGATGACCGTCAGATGTGGCAATGAGATGTACCATCACGATTTCCATCAATGGGGTTCAGATATTCAGCAATACAGACATTTCCTTTTATATTGGGCCTTTAAATTGAGGCACAGGTGCCATATTTGGGAAACGAATGCTACTTCTTACGCAGATCAGGGCGCCCCGCCGTGGTGGTCTAGTGGCTAAGGTACTCGGCTACTGACCCGCAGGTCGCGGGTTCAATTCCCGGCTGCGGTGGCTGCATTTCCGATGGAGGCGGAAATGTTGTAGGCCCGTGTGCTCAGATTTGAGCGCACGTTAAAGAACCCCAGGTGGTCAAAATTTCCGAAGCCCTCCACTACGGCGTCTCTCATAGTCATATGGTGGTTTTGGGACGTTAACGCCACAAATCAATACGCAGATCAGGTCTGAAATTTCCTTGAAACTTCCCCAGCAGCCGTCTATAACATAACTATATTCGTCTCATATTTTTTTTATTTGCTCAAAAATGGCGTTCGTGTACTTCATTGATACGATCGCAATCAGTCATTTTTTTTTGGTGGGGAACTTCTTTCTGAATTGGTTTCAAGATATCAGTCATTTTGTAGATCAGCATTCCTCAGACAGGAGGAAAATCTACTCTTTACGTATCTCGTGTAAAATATCTGAGAAAGGCTTTCTATCAAATGTCAGCGTTGGATGACATATAGTTCAAGCTACACATCTTGACGTGTTCATGAAACAAACAAGTTGATACTATTTCTTTATCGTTGAAAACGTCTTGTAATACCCAATTTTCTAGGCACTTTATTACAATTAGCGATAAAGGGATGGGTGGGAACGAGATACTTACATAACAATCGTCATAATGCTGAAAAGCAATACCAATTGCAGTGCCTTCATTGTTCCTTCAGAGTAATCTCAGGTATGTTGAAACAGAGCCACGCATAGTCCCTTCACGATGGAGATTTCGGCTTTGCTGTTTTATACGCTTGCAGCCTGTTGTGCAGAACTTAAGAGTCAGACTTGAAACTTTTATTCGGTTCTTGAAAGCAAGCTTCTGGAAAATTTTATGGTAGCCTTTCAAACCAAGCTGCTCTATGTCAAAAAGAATGACGGCGTTTTTCAGAGATGACGTGTCCTCAAGAGCCTCTTTAGAATAGCACAAGACAGATGGCCATAGAAACCTATAAATAACGCTGCGGTGGTATTTAGCAGAGACCAGAGGGAGCAAATTTACGCAACCACGCAAAATTCAGCTTGTTACGGACAACAAGTACGACGCTACTCGAATGTCTAAATACTGTACAGTGAGTGTTGTTTTAAGTTTAAAATCATTTTTATCAGGGAGAAAACAACGTTGATGTGTTTTTTACATTTTAATTTCATAATGAAAGCACTATAAGTGTCTCTAAAATTCAAAAAGTTGCTCACAAAAAATCAGTTTCTAGCACACGGGCAAGCGCTATGTACAGCTTATAGAGCAAAGTATTCTGTAGTAGTGCACTTTCAACACGATAGTCCTACGGCGCCTGTGTCTTTAAAATGCCTTTTCGATGTTGGCGGCGTTAGTAGGGGTGCGAAATTGCCTGACAAAAAGGCAGTTCAAGACAAAATTCAATTCAACTGAAAGTGCCAATCAGTACACTTGGGCATTAGGGTCTACCTGATGCCCTAATTGAAAATAGTGTTATCACGTTCACTTGATAGCAGCTCTTTTTCATAATTTTTCCCTGTCTGCTGAAATATTTTAGTCCCCAACCCTGCAAAGATTAGCATTCAAGTGATATATAGACGCCGGGAAAAAATCTGTTTTTCTAATAGCCTCTCTCTCTCTCTCTCTCGGATTAACTCAGGTATTCTCTAGGGCAGTCAAGTAGTCAACCTAAGATCTATGCTACTGCTTTAAAGCTGCGTCAAGAAAAAGTCCATGAGGGCATCATGTCTTGAAAGCAGATTCACTGGCAGGTGTTAATACGAAAAATCACGTAGAAAATGACACTTTGGAGCTGCCAACACATAGCAAGGATCCGAGAAAAGGCATCATTGCCATTGACAGTGACAAAATCAACATTGTTGTACTTTCACTGGCGCTTAATGACCATTACACTGAGATGTCTTGTCTTCTTAGATAAGGCTTCAATTAGAAGGCAATTATCTCGGGCGCAATTAGCCGTACCATGATCAGTATAAAGCTAAACTGTATTCATGATTAGCAAAACACAAATGGTCATCATATTGCTAAGGGCTAAAATTAGCATGGTTTTAGTCAGCGTACTCAAGATTTACGGCGCGTTATTTAGAGTAGCAAAGTGGCAAGTTGCGCTAGTTAGATTACGTTCATAATTGAAAATTTTCTTCAAGCGCACTGAAGGCGGACGGACAGCAAACGCTGTCCTTGTCAGCCTCTTCTGTCCGTCCGTCTTTTGTGCGCTTCAACAAAATTTTCAAATATTTAGAGTAGTTTAGTTCACTCATTACCTAGCCTGCTTTAGTTAACCCTGTTCTAG
>NW_023613466.1:0-44807 GCF_013339725.1 Rhipicephalus microplus
AACACCCCGCGCATCTATAAATCTCACCACGAAAAGTTTCTGACACATTTAGTGCATCGGTGCACTTCTGCACTCAGTGGAACGACAAAAACATGAAAGAAAATGCCTGTGGTTTGAAAACAACACCCAACTTGCCGCCGTATTCAGAAACGCTTTTCGACTCGACTTTCACCCTTCACTTAACAGAGTGGAGCACTGCGCCACAGCTCGGCTGAAAAATGACGCTGCGCTGCTCAAGAATCGCAGCAGATTATCGCTTATATGCATTGACTTGCGGTGCCTAGAGATGGCGCTCCCATCGGCTTTCTCAAGTGAAGGTGAAGCGTTGAGTGAAGGGACGTTCTAGAATACTGGGGTTAGTCAACCGCCCTTGACGCGATGACTGGTTCCATCGTAACCAACGAAACGCAGCGCGCTGAGGATGAATATGACTTTTTCATGCTGTTGGCTTGTTCTTAAAGGGATGTCGCCAGAGCTCGGGAATATCCCGAGTTTCACGAAACTTGGCCCATCCTGCATAGCGTCCCAGGAGAAGTGTTTGCTGTCATTGGAAACCAACTTTAAATGAAAAAACTGTAAAGAAGCATTGTCAAGCATTTGAAGAACTGAAGAATGGGCTTCGCTAACACTTCGAGGTCATCGTTAGAATCAGCTGTCAGAAGCATTAAAAAGTCATCTACGTATCTACAAACACGAACAATGTATTCGTCGGTAAATACCAGAGACAACAAACAATCTACATCAGGTAAATTATTTTCAGCGAACACTGGCGCCACACAAAAATATATGCAAATGCCTCGTTTTCTGTATGCAAAATTTTTTTTTGTAAACTCAAAATCAAATAGGTTACGTACATCTCCAGCAGTTCCAGGAATCCCTCCACTGAGAGACACCACTCGAGTTTTAGAACGCCACCGCACCAGCACTTTCAATACAATTGCGAACTATCCTAAAAACGTCCTCGTAGGATATATAGTAGAAAATATTCTCAATGTCTACTGAGAAGCCGGAATACTCTCCGGGCATACTTTCTTGGAGTAGTCCCACTAGTCGGTCTGAACTTGCAATATTGTACGGGTCCTCCGGAGTCAGCCGTGAGAGCTGTCTGCAAGTACCAGCTGACAGTAGCCTGTCATGTTTCACGCTCCGTGCCAATGACTCCGAAAGGACAATCCACCTTATGGGTTTATGCACTGAAGAATACGGTGAGCGTATGAACCTTGTTGTTCTTCACCTCTCCCTTTAATCTGTCAAGTTTTAAATCTTCCAGTAACGCCACTGTTGTCTTATTTGCTCCTTAAATCCGAAGTCCAAAAAGTCTTTCTTTACAGCGGCTAGGGCCTCATTCCAAAAAAACGCCTGGTGCATGACTACGGAGCTCTCTCACAAACAATAATAAAAGCATTATTTTATAAAAGTCAAAACAGTTATCTTTTTCACCAGTAAAAAAAAGTGCCTGAATAAATTAGGCGAATTCAAGCTCTTCCTGCGAGTAGCCCATAGTCATTTTAAAATATTTGAAAAGCAGCCACTGGTAATCATCGCCTAGTGACGAAATCAGTCTAATATACCAGGCGAAACCACAATATAGTTATGAGGCACGCTGTGTTCATAAGCAACGACTTGATATAGATCCCCCAGAGTTCTATATATCGTGCTGAAAGGATAGTGAGCAGCTCTTGGTGCAATAGGCAATATTATAAGATATAAAGGCCAAAGAATTTTTCACTGTGTCGCACATAGATATTACGGAAAGTGTGATATTATGATACTAGTTAATGCCGCTATTAGCCCTGATAAAGAATTGTATTTGTTGAGGTACTTCGTGACATAGTTTTAAAGCTTTGCACAAGATGTATTTTTGTGCTCATACAGATGCACAGATTCTTTGTTCTTTTACATATTTTCGCTCTTCAAATCGAAAACCGAAGAAGTCAAATGCCTAGCAATGGGAAATAGCATAGTGCGAAGGAGTCATGCTAGCAATGTCTGTTTATCTTACTTTTGTTTTACATGCTTTGTATAACACAACTGCTTCAATAAAAGAAACAAAAAAGCGCTGAGTATGAAACAACTCCTGATTTTTCACTTTCTATCAGCTCGATACGTTTTTACGGCATCGTGGTATTTATTCTTCTGATGCCTGAACTATTTTCAGGGTCTCTTCAGAGGCAGAGGGAATCGCTCTTTCATTGATTGCCGTCAGAAAACCATTGCTGCTTGAATGCTTCAAAACCGTTCAAGTAAACAAATATGAACACTGCTATGAAGGTATTACTTCCTTTTACCAGCCTCGACGCCGACAGCAGTTTCTTCTTGCTATGCTTATATTCCACGCGGTGCCCGGAACAGCGTCTTGTCGAAGGATACCAAAAGGCGACACGGTCCCCGATTTCGCTACGCTGAAGAACTTACTGAACTTTTTATGTGCTTCTCGTTTGTGGCCTTTCGCGATGGCTACTGGACAACACTTCAGCAGTTAGTTTGTTGCTAGTCTCTCGCTTACAGTGCGGAAAAAAATGGGGAACGCAGAGCGTTGAAGACAGGAGCACCGGCGATGTATCTTTGTTTTCGATCTTGAGTAGGCTTGTCGGGCTTGTCCAGAGTTTGCCGTCTTCTGGCAAGTGGGGATTTGTGCAGCTTCTGGCCTTAACACTATCAGCCAGCAGTGAATTAGGCTAGCACCAAAGTGATTCCTCTCTCTTCATTTCTTTCAAATTGTCGTTGCTCTTGCGTTTTCTTGTTAGTAGTGTGTTCTATTCTTGACTTAATTCCGGCACGCATTTCTGTGTGGTGACTTAGCTAGTCATTCATTATTTGTAGCTTTAAAAACCTTACATTTTCCGTGCAAAACGAGAATCACGCACAGTATAATTGATGTTCTTTCTTGTGCCAAATTATTTTTACACAATGCCTGCGTTCGCCATGGCCTTAGTTCTAGTATTTAACATGAACAAATTGCTACCACTCAGAACAGCGTATGTCCTGTCTGTTATAGCACAAAATTGGAGCATATGAAGAATACGCAAGCAAAACACGTGCAACACTTTGCGTTGTTCGGTTTCCGTATGCCTGCGTGCTGGAGTGTTGACATGCATGCGCTTTAATAATTATATACATCACCAGTGAAGGTCAGAACTTCAATGGTGTTAGAAAGAGTGGGTAACGATTTAGTGTACTGGTACACTACAGTGGGAGAGCATAAAGCCATCCCGAGGGCCTCAGTTCAAACGAGGCTGTTAAAACAACTGCAAATTGTGCTAAGGACGAACTGTTAGGAGAGAGGCCTCTAGCTATATTAATAGGGAAAGCCACGCTGTTAGAACAAGGTACCGTTTTACGTACTATGCACTATTATCCGGCGAAAAAGTATTACTTTAGTCAAATTTATCTCTAAGAACAGCATTGCTCTATCATTCAGAACTATTAGCTAAGTTTTACGTGCCGAAATTTTTATATGATTATGATATGCGCCGTAGTGAGAGAGACCGGAATAATTTCAATCATCTGAAGTTTTTCAAATGATCGGAACCTAAGCAGGCGAGCGTTCTTTGCACGTCGCAGCATGAAGGTGAGGACAGTCATCATGAATTATTATATATAATATATAATAAGGGAGAGAAGTGTACACCTAAGGGCTCGTTGTTTCGTGTTTTAACACAATACTAATGATATATAACAGACAGTAATGCCAAGGAATGTACAGGGAAGTTATTAGAACCAATGGATTGTAAATAAGAGAAAGAAAAGTGGGTGAAAAAATACCCAGCCGTTATATATATATATTATATATATATTATATATATATATATATCGATATATATTCTATATATAATATCTATATAATATTCTATATCTCTATATATAATATATATAATATATATATATATTATATATATATATATATATATATATATAAGGGAAAGAAGTGTATACCTAAGGTCTCGTATTTCCGTGTTTTCACACAATATTAATGAGACCTAACAGACAGTAATGCCAAGGAATGTACAGGGTAAGTTATTAGAACCAATGGAATGTAAATAAGAAAGAAAAGTTGGTGAAAAAATAACCAGCCGTGAGCGGAAATTGAACCTACGACCTTCGAATAACGCGTTAGATACTCTCGAACGCAGGTATGCCCCGCAGGTATGTAGGACTGCCATCATTTAAGAAACATAGGTCATGCTTGGAAGCGAATGACAGGAGGTTTCGTCCTTTAGCGTTGATCGTCGAACTACCCCAGATGAAGTGTTGTGCGTTTGAAGTCTCCAGTTATAACCCATGGGCCCGTAGTTGTTGTCAGTATGTCTCGTAGTCGGTCTTGTTCAAATCGTCCGGATGGTGATATGTACACACCAATGAGTGTGAAATGACACTTTTTCCTTTTTAACACGTAAGCAGACATATTGATTGTCATCATGCGGTTGAACTGCATGATGCACATAAGTGAAATCTGTGCGAATGTAAACAACCACCTTGCTGCGTTCCTCGCAAGTGAAGAAGCGAAAGATCATACCCTGATAGTTTAGGAGGTTGTTGCACGTTCGGTTCACATATAACTATCATAGGAATACGATTCATGAATATATACTGACGGAACGAAGAGATGCGGGATCTCAGGCCTCTCGCGTTCCACTGCATTATCGACCCTTGTCGGACCTCGTTGCGGAAGGAGAAGATTGGTCGAGCCATGGTTGCTACTGGAGACTTGCAAATACTGGACTTAGAGCATCCAGTACTTGTAGTGCACTCTGAGCGAGTGGAGACTTCAGGCTGCTGCACAGCTTTCGCATGGCATCCAGCAGTGTCGGAACATTCTGATTGACTTCTGTGTCCTCCTCAGGCAGCTTGTCAGCGGCTGGCTGGAGTGATGTGACTGTCGATGTGCGCTGGGATTTGCAGGTGGCTGTGATTTCGGCAATGAAGGCCAAACTGATTCATCTGCAACAGTGCTGCTCGTCTGTTTGTTGACCGCGCTGGCCGCCTTCGGTCTGGGAGGCAAGGGCGGTGGAAGAGAAGGGTGGTGGAGTGGTGCTTTCGATGCAGCGTCTGCGGCATTCTTTGATGAACTGCGCGACGATGACGCCTCTTTCGGACGGTCCTGGCAGCCTCTCGATGCGACGAATTGTCTCTGACCATTTGTTTCAATACCGCTATTTCTCTTGGATTTTGGGGCATTCTTTTGACGAAGCTGCATGTGACCAATGACAATTCGAGCATTTGAGGGTAGTTGCTTCGCAGTCATCGCAGAATGGGCTTCCGCGCAACGAGGACACACCGTCTATGTTCGCATACGCTTTTCACGTGGCCCATCTTCATGCACTTATAACACTGTAAGGGTTCGGTATGAAAGGTCGCACTGAATGCCGAAAATGGTCCAGCCGTTACGTGTGAAGGAAGAGAGTCGCCCTTGAACATGATCTTCAAGCAGCGTGAGTTCCCAAACAGACAACTTTTGCGACGACGCTTGCTTCATTTGCCGGTTTGACCAGAACATCGAAGTCGGAGCTGGGAATGGCAGTATCCACATCGTAGATGACCCCAGTGACGACGTTAGAGCTCAAAGGAATGTAGGAGCGAACTTTCATTCCCCCAAACTCGTTGACGTTGCGCAGTACATTAGTGCCGCAGCATGCAAAACGTCGATGGCCATACGTTCTTACGCGTGTTCACTCTGATGTCCTGTGACCTCGTTGGCACGAGTCCTTCCAGCATCACCGGAAACAGATTGCCTGTTGAGACGCTTCATGTTACCGTCCGGTACTTCAGGGACAAAAGAATAGTGTTTGTCACGGGTCTCCTGGCACTCTGTCGTTTAACGTACCGATGACGAAGATGTTCTAACGTTTCCGCCTCTTCGCTTTACGGCTCAGCACCAGCTTAAATCGTCGTCGTCAGAAGGCTGTTCGCTGCTCATTGAGGTAAACAAGAGTGCCCTCGCTGTCGTAGTCGCGTAGAGTCCCGTACGCTTCCTGGATGCGGCCACCGCCGACGCCGCCGTAACTGGCGGACGTCCGTGGGTGGTCCACGTCCATCACGACGGACACGTATGTGATATTCGCGAAGTTCACTTAAAATTAGGTGAAAAAAGAGAGCACCTACTGAAACTGCGATCTGCTAAGCAATCACTTCGTCGTCGTCCATCCATATTCGGTTAAAATAAATAAAGCAGTGGGGTTGTCGAAAGGCCTAAGACCACTGGCGGTGTATGGACGTAAAATATATGGCATATACAAATTTAAAGTTATGAGCAATATAAGAGAGGTGGTCAGTGATTATGTGTTCTGCACCAGATCTCCATAATTAAAGCTCAATAGAAATTTACTTAGCATTGTTGCCTTGACCGTGTCTTAGTTCCCTAAGGATAGGAATCAGGCAAGTGTTCCATTTTGGTGTAGCCTTTCTTTGCCTCGTATTTCTTGTGCTACATTTACACCGAAATGAATGAGTACCAACTCGCTCACCTCTCAATTTCGTTCCTACATTATTTTTTGCTCTCTCCCCAATCCGACAATAAAAAATAAAGAAAGAGAGAGAAATAAAAGTAAGAATAACTGAAAGAAACAAAGCATTGCTGCTTGCGCTGCGGACTCTCAAATAGAAGTCCCCCCATTTCTTTGTTGTACGAGGTCTGAAAATTGCGATGCAGTAAACTCGGACGGTTCCGGCGACTCGACTCGCTGGCACATGACGGCAGAGGTAAAGGAAGCCAGCTACTATTTGCGCAAATTATATTAACCCAAAGTTTCAGTGCTTTATGTTTTTGATGTGTTGGCCCGGTTTGCATGAGGCTGTTAGAACGGCAAGGGCACAGCCCCGCAAATAAATGAAAAGGAAAGATGGTGAGTTTTAGTAGACGGATCAAGTACCTCTATATAAATAACCACTTGAACCACCAGGCCGACGTGTGTGAAGCAATACCTTTGTCTGGCTTTCCTATGCAATCGATATGGCGTGAAAATGCTCTGCCGCCTCTTACCTTTCAAACTTTTCCTAGCTGGGCAACCATCTCTTTTTCGATAAGCACGTACATTATTCATGCGGTGCGTCATGAACATTAAAACCTAGTCTTGAGATTGTGTTGCGGCAACACGAATGAGTTCTTCGAGCTGCATTCCCTTTAACAGATTTCAAAAATAGGCCCTGGAATACCGTCTTTACATATTATCAAATAATGTGTAATAAGAGATCGTTGCACGAATGTCGTGTAGGATTCAAGGGAAGATACCTAAAGTGCTCTTCATGTTTATACTGTGTTAAAAATAATGGAAAAGTGCAATTGATAGTTCACGAAAGAATGTCAGATATGCACCAGAGTTTCTCGCTGGACGAGCGTGAATCTATTTCAACATGAAGGTGTGCTATTCATAACACTAGTTTTACTAAAGATCGAGACATTTGAGAACGTAAAGTACCTGCACACAAGGAACCTTATTTTAGTAAAGTATCTATTCTTTGAAATCTGACCTTCATTGTGCAATTTTAATTTCATATTATTGCTGATTATCATGATCACAAATCAGATAAACAGCAACGCACTCATTTTGCACTGAGAAGCATGCGGCCTCCAGGGCTTCGACCGGAGCCTACACATCTTAGTAGTAGATTTGCATAGCTTGAAAGATTCTGTGTTCTATTGTACTTACGCTCAAACTCAAACTTCAGATATAGTGTGTGCTATTCAATCCACATCTAATGGTTTGCACGCTTGTATTGACTACGACAAGCAAAGTAACATAAATAAAGTCATTATTCTGCAAAAAAAAAAGGTAGTTCATCAGAGTGTAAGTATTGAACAGCTAAGAACGACGCATGAAGTTTTACAAGTATTACGGTGGCCATAAGAAATACAGACATCTGGTTCGTCCGCGTTTTCGCATTACGTATAGATACCAAGTCTTGGCCCTACAACGTTCCCACAACCCTTAACACGCACAAGAGTGCAATCACCTGCAACAAGAAGTAACTCCATTCGCATTTCTCCTCTCTGGCTTTATAGGAACGTTTGCTACTAAACTATTATCACAGTCATGTAGTATGTTTATTGGGTTGCACGCTAAAGAACCCCAGGTGGTCGAAATTTCCGGAGCCCTTCACTATGGCGTCTCTCATAATCATATGATAGTTTCGGGACGTTAAACCCTACATATCAATCAATCATGCCATATGTTAGATAGTTCAATCTGGTTTTCAATTAATTGTATTATGTTACATGTTATTATATTGCATTGTATTAGCTATATGAATGTATGCGTGTTAACCAAAATGCACATATGTGTGCTTTTCAAGTTTTATAGTGTCTGTCGGCGTATACGAAGGTGTCTGCACGGTGTTATACGACTACGAGGAACGAACGGCTGCCGCTATAAGGAGCTTCGTTCATAAAACTGCTATTTCAGTTTCAGATATCCCCTTCAGGCGCAACGTCACACCAAGTTCCCAAGCCAGGTAATCACCAAGTTCACACCTAGGTGTTTCGAAAATAGGTCTTGAATTTCGCGCGCAAACAATGCTCCCGCAACCTCTGCATCTTGCTGCAAGGGCGCGTGGCGCCACTCTCTGCACCTGGTTCAAATAACATCGTAAACAAAAGTCAAAATGGACGCCTCCACTTTCTATGGCGGGACGCGTAAGTGGCTCTGATGTTTTTTATCGTTTACTTCGTACCTTTTTAGCTGGCGTGAAATTTTGCATTTGTCAGTAATAACTAAGATATCCCGCATGCCTTTAACAATATTTTGGCAATAGGAAATCATTTGTAATTACAGAAAGGTTCAGCTAAATTTCGCGTCCACGAACGTGGACACTGCGCTTCAGTGCCTCCTTTGTTGAAAGGCTGCTATTTCTCTGTGTTTCACTTCCGGCAGCATCAAATGATGTTTACGTTAATAAGTTTTGTCACCAGGAGTTCAAGATCATGCATCGAGACGACAAAAAGTCGACGGTGAAACAGCAGAAGACGTCCTTAAAAAAATAGCCAATCGAGATGTTTTCGATGGAGACATTTCGGACGACGAAAAGGAGGAAGAGAATGAAGAGAACACAAAATTACGTTTTGTTTGAAAAACCATTAGCCTTTTAGTTAAGATCCGGCTGCCCGGTTCTTGGCTGATCCCCTTTGTGGGTGTGCGCCAGACTATCAAGGATCATCATCATCATCATCAGCTGAGCGTCAACAAGCCCCAGAAAAAGCGTGGGCGGACCAAGCAGTGAGAACCCCCAGGTGATGAAAAGGAAGGCACCCAATGCGTCACCCCTGCCAGTGAGCACTCTTCGCTATGACGGCATCCAGCACTGGCCACAGCAAATGAACATACCCAACGCACAACTCTGCAGGAGGATGGATGCTCATCCAAGAGCCGCGTCCGCTGCAGGAAGTGTGACATTTTTCTTGCCTGACATCGCAGAACGACTTATTCTACCTCTTTCACACAAAATAGACTTTTTCTGGTAACTTCTCTCAACATAACTTTGAAAGAAGTTATTTTGAATTTAAATGGAAAGCGTGTTTTCTTCTTTGTCGCTTTTCACTAATATTACTGCTTTGAGGCGCAATGTCCACAAATGTGGACGCTGAGCAAAAATTGAACCAATAAACATATTTTGCATTTGTTTCGAGTTTCTTACTTTAAAGCTTAAATATTGAAATTATGAACAAAAAAAATTTTCACGTTGCCAGATTTACTTCGCGCCTGAAGGGGATATATTGCTTTGTACATACACACGAATCGCTTGTGCGTTCTAGTATACGTATCGTGTGCAGCGCATAAAGGTACACATAAAATGATATTAGATACATAAACATGATTATTAGAAATTATTGTGCGCTGCGTATGCGACAAAACTATGCTATAAGTAATACGTTCCACTTATTTGCACATCATGACTTTACACGTACATGGTAAAGGGGAAAACGAACATGGTAAATGCATACAGAACAAAGTTTGGCCTAAAGAAGATTTTTTGTGAAATACCAGATAGTTCAGCGAAAATAGTGTGGAATGTGATGCAAATTGCACGAGCTTTTACAGTATTTTTCTTTTACAACAAAAAATCAATTGCAACCTTTACACTTTAAAACGCAGTTATTGATTGCTAATATGTAGATACTAAGGTTTATATAATTACTTCATTTTGACACAACAAATAGCCACGTGTGCTCCTGTACTGAGAATATATATAGGAATTCATTTGTTTAAAATAAACAGTGCACAGGGCATGTAAACAAATCTGCGGGCACTTTTCATTTAGTCAAGCAAAACACGGTTTACTGAAGCATGGGCCTATCACCCACTCGTACTATCTGTCGACCGGTGTGCTCAACTTCACCATTTGCGGGCTTCCTCCTCACGAGCACCTACATTCTTGGGCTGTCCCATGACTCTGTATATGATCGCGTGCAGTCTGGCTATGTACTATAGAGCAGAGGTTAATTGCATGCCATGTCTCCATTGGTGGTCGTGGCTTAGCCATGCACGAACCGGCCAGGTGTTCTGTGTCTATTTGCTAGACGACGCGATACTCGCTTTCTCCTTATATGTACGTTTCAACTTGAAAGTGTCCAACTCCGGGGTCCACAGAGACACTGCGGGCGTATTTTGTCAGCGAAATACGTCGAAATATTCACGACCATACGACAAGGAAGAAAAAAAAACATGAAGGAAAATGTTCCATTGCTGAAAGTCGTGCCCCCGACATCTTAGTCCGCAGTATCTGTGGAAGGCGCCTTAACCCACTACGCCACCGCCAAAGCCTTAAAGAGGATACATGAACGAATGTGCCTGGTATTTCTCTAACAGCGCTCTTGCTCACAGGGTAGGGGCCGCCAGTTCGAAACAGAAGAGCCCGGTTATGTGTAGCTTGCAGCATCCCATTCGACAAATTTTGTACCGCGTTCTGCGCTCACTTTGTGAAAAATCACGGCCAGGGCCACGGCGTACGTTTCGTTTTCAATTCTCGTTTCACGAGGCATTGTAGGAGTGCACACCAAGTATCTGTATTTAATATGCACTTGTTGGTGTCAGCTTTGCGTGGTGTCCAACATATGCTGTGTTCATGTATATATAAACAACTTCAGGTACGGCAAAGGGAAAAAAAAATTGGCCCCGTATCCTGCATGTAATCTGCGAATGTCGTCAAAAGACGTAGTCTTGCGTTTGGAGAGACGTGAACACAGGACAGGACAGGACAAACAACTTTATTAGGTCCTGAGAGGCAAGGCAGCGGGCCAACTATGGTAGGTCCCCACCCAGCCGTTGGCTAGTCCCCATGTCGGAACAGAGAGGCCATGCCTCTCCGCTCGTTCACGGGCCCTCTGGACAGCCTGAAGCTGGACGTCTTGTCTGGGGTCTGTGATTGCCGTCGTCCAGTCTTCTTCTGTTTTAAAAATCCTGTAACGCAGGGCACTGCCAGAGCATGTGACTCAAAGAGCAAAATTCACCACAATCTGGGCAAGTGGATCAATATCTGGATGAAGCATGCTCAGAAAGCCCCTGAGAGGGGTAAGACCCCGTCTGGAGCATGCGGAGCGTGCTTGCTTGTGATCTGTGGAGCTTATGATGGGGAAAGGAAAAGTCTGTCGCTCTCCTCTGTAATGAGATGTTATCTCGTGAAAAGTAACGAGAGGATCACTGTGGACGAGCTCTCCGAACCCACCCGAGACACCACCCCGTCGCGGCTTGTGAAACCTCGCGCACAGTCGTGGGCTATCTCGTTTGGGTTCAGGTGACCCGGCAGTACGTCTGGTCCCATGTGAGCGGGAAACCAGACTATGTGATGAATAACGTCTGAGGGGGTTTGCTGTGGAGAATTCTGGCTGCCTCTGTGGCTATCAATCCCGATGCGAACGCCCTAACGGCCGCTCGGGAATCGGTGTACACCGTGGTGCGTTTCGTGTCCAGTAATGCCAGCGCTACAGCAGCCTGTTCTGCTACATCGACCAAGGAGGTCTTCACTGAAGCTGTCGAGACAAGTTCTCCCCTGTCATTGACTACTGCCACGGAAAACCCGCTGCCGCCGGCGTGGCGCGCCGCGTCCACAAATGTCTCTGTTCCGGAGAGGTTCTTTATGAAAGCCCTAGCCCTCGCCAACCTACGACCTTTATTGTGTTGGGGATGGATGTTTCGTGGAAGAGGGTCAACAATAAAGGAATTCCTTGTTTCATAATCAAGCTGCGTAGTTTCTCCCTGATTGAAGATAGGACGGAGGCCTGCCGCATCGAGCAGTTTTCTTCCTGTTTTGAAACTCGATAACCGAATTATTTGTGCTGACCTTTGCGCTTCAATTAATTCCGAAGTGGTGTTGTGCACTCCCAACTTCATGAGTTTTTCTGTGCTAGTCGTGATTGGGACGCCGAGCACCTTTTTGACACTTTTGCGCATGAGCGTGTCCAATTTATCCCTTTCCGTTTTGGTCCAATTGAGAGCCGCCACTATGTATATGATATGGCTCATGAGGAAAGCGTGGTGGGCCCTAAGGAGGATATCCTCGCCTATGCCGCCCTTCTTGTTGGACACCCGCATAATTACTCTCAGAATGTTCTCTGTTTTTGTGGTGAGATGGGCTACAGTCTTTGCGTTGCATCCCTTAGAGTCTAATAAAAGCCCCAGAATTTTCATAGAATTGACTCTAGGAATTGTGCGACCATCCTTGGTGCAAACGCTAATGGGCACCTGATCGAGAGGGGTGAGTCCCCTAACACCTCGTCTAGCCTGTCTGTACAGCAGGAGTTCCGACTTTTCCGGTGAAAGCGCCAATCCCGTACCTTCCAGGAAAGACTCTGTAACGTCCAGAGCCTCCTGTAGAGCTTGTTCAACCGCCGCCTCCGATCCTCCGGGACACCAGATTGTAATGTCGTCAGCATATAAAGCGTGTCCGACATTAGGAACTTTAGAAAGGCTTGCCGACAGCTTGCGCATGGCTATGTTGAATAGAAGGGGGGAGATAACTGCCCCTTGGGGAGTACCCCTTCGTCCGAGTTTGAAAGGCCCGAAACTGATTGTCCCAGTTTTATTGCCGCCGTCCGACTCTCGAGGAAAGATTCAACGAAGGAGAAGAATTTAACTCCCAGGTTCAAAGCCGATATCTCCTTAAGAATATAGTCGTGTTTGACAGTATCGAATGCTTTAGTGAGGTCCAGTGCGAGGACCCCTTTTACATCTTTGCTTGGAAAGTCAATTATTTGTGTTTTGAGGAGGAGCATGACATCTTGCGTGGAAAGTGAGGGCCTGAAACCTACCATATTATATGGAAATAGGTCATTCCTCTTGATGTAGCGCGATATCCTGTTGTTTACTGCATGTTCTGCTACTTTGCTAAGGCAAGAAGTAAGGGAGAACGGGCGGAGGTGATCTAAGCTGGGTGATTTACCTGGCTTGGGGATTAAGACCACTGTGGCCCTCTTCCAAGTTTCTGGTACGACGCCCTCCTCCCATACCCTGTTTATCTCCTTCACTAAGGCCTGAATGGCTTTATCATCCAAATTTCTTAAGAGCCGATTCGTAACTCCATCGGGACCTGGGGCAGACCTTCCGTTTAGGCTATGGAGCACTTCCCTGATCTCAGCTTCCGAGAAGAGAGCGTCCAACTCTGGGGAAGGCACACCCTCATACCGGTGGGGGACAAAAGTTGAGCTCTGGCTAAGCGGGAGGTACTTGTTGGCAAGTATCTGAAATTGGGAAGCTTCTGAGATGCCTGCCATTTTCTCCTTATTAATAAGTCGGTCTATGGCTAGTTTCTGATTGCCTTTGGATTGTCCATCATCTAGGAGGTGTTTGAAGAGGGTTCATTTGCCTCCTTTGCGCATTTTCCCGTCCGCAGCCGAGCAGGCGTCCCTCCATTGTTGTTTATGGAGTTCGGAGCAGTGCTCCTCAATATGCCGATTGAGCTCCGCAATCTTTTTCCGTAGCCTGCGATTTAGCCTTTGTTTTTTCCATCTCGCGATGAGAGAGCGTTTGGCGTACAGGAGGTGCGCTAACCTTGCATCCATCCCCGGAGCATCAAATTCTGTTACTATTTCTTTGGTGGCGTCAGTTGCGACCCTATGAAGGAGTGAGCGGATATTATGTTTATAAGCCGAAGGAGGGCTATACAGGTTAAAAACGAATATGTTGCTTCGGATTTTGCCGTTGGGGATGATTTCAATTAATTGTGCCTCGAGACCGGATCTCTTATCCGAGTCGCAAATTTTGACTTCGTGCTGCCTAAAGGAGGTATCTTTCCTGACCAACGTGGCGATACCTCTGCCATTTGCGCCTTTTTGGCTAATCGAACGGTAGCCCGAGAGAACTACCTTCTCGCTAAGTGTTTCCTGCAAGAGCAGGACGTGCGGCATTGACGCCTGTGCTTTGATGAGCTGCAGTAGCGCAGCTTTACGCCTTAAGAAACTTGCGCAATTCCACTGCCAGATAGTTATGTTTCCGGTTTGGCCCGCCATTTTGAATATTATTGAAGGACATAGCCTGCGGCGAACTCGTAGCGTCCGAATCCTGCTGCACTATCTTGGCTTTTGCAATCGTACCAGTGTTGGTCGTCTTGAGTTTGCTAGAGTCAATCATTTTCATTTTAGATTCGAGGATTCCTACTCGACGTGTCAGGTGGGAGACCCTCCCGTCCATACGTTCGATTGTGCTAGATTGAATGGCTAGGCCTTCTCTTCACCTGCTTGAGCGATTCCTCAATCGCCGTTAAAGACGCGAGTACATTTTTTCTCAGGGACCCTGAAGCGGGGGACTCGTCACTTTGCATTGCCACGCTTTCCGCGATCGGCGGGGGGCGAAACGGCCTTGCGCTTATTCGACCCTCCGCTTGAACCGGTATGGGTGTGTGGCTACTTCACGGGGTTCAACGCGAGTTGCGGAAGAGCTCGAACTCGGCCCTCAGCGTTCGTAGTGCTTCTTTAAGTTCTGCATTTTATTTTTAAGCATTAAATCTCTGATTGTTCTCTTTTTTGCTCTGGTAAAATGCCCTGCGTTCCTTTTGGCCGCTTGGGATGTTCATCCTGGCCTTGTCCGCCAAGAACATTTGCTTCTGAACGCAGCCCTTGGAACCCGATCGTCCTCTCGAACGGGAGCGACTGATTGCCCTGTCCCGCCCTCTGGAGCGAGAGCGCAATTTGCTGCGGAAGCGTCCTCTGGAGCGGGAGCGTCCTCTAGATGCCGATCTGCTGCGATGAGCGCTGGAGAAGATTCTTCTTCCGCCAGTCCTTCTTCGCCTCCAGCTGTGTCGGAGCCACGCCGCGCGCGCCTACGGCGGCGCCGCTGTCTTTGGCGCACGATGTAGGGCACCTGGAAGCGCTTTCTGCACTTGCGGTCCGCCGTTGGGTGCGCTCCGCCACAGATGGCACACGTGGGATCACACTGATGATCCGGTGATGGTGACTGCATGCCGCATCCGCGGCATTTCTTCTGTTCATCGCCCTTGGGGCAAACATCGGACCTGTGGCCCAAATCACCACATGCATAGCACACGTCCACTTGCCTGCGATACAAGGAACAAGGGTTATCGAACACCATCACACACGACGTGCGTGTGTGATGGTGTTCGTCAAACAACACGATCCTCTACACGTGTTTCATTGGAAAGACGGCCCGTTACGACGATCAAAGAGTCACTGAACAAATATCTGCTAATATTTTTTTTTCGTGGTCGGTGACCTTGTGAATTCCTCGGAGCATACCTAAGCCTAAAATCTTTCATCAGAAGCTACCATTTACGAAAGAAAGTGTTGAGCTTGTTTGTAACAGAAGAAAATTGAAAAAATACGACGTGGTAGACAGTTTTTTGTGCGTGGTACGTCTTACTTAGAAAGTCAAACAAAATTATAATTAGTTTTCTTCGTTTTATCATATACTTTGGCTCACAGGTAACATAGAAATTTTAAAGAAACGAACCAGCAATGTACATACAAGCAGAGGCCTATATTACATGCGCATGAACACATGGAGGGCAGGGAATGCGTAGCTCCCTCCTAATCCTCCAAAAGAGGGGGGGGGGGCGCAACTCTGCTCCATACTTTTATTGCGTGGGACCAGTGCCTTCATTGCTTAAATGCTGAGTTGGGGTGATGCAGACTTTTGGCCTCAGTGACAGCCACGGTACTGTGACTTAATGTTGCAATTCAAGGACTGTTCATTTTCCGTTCTCGCCACCTGAATGCCTGAGACCAAAGGCAGGTCGTGTGAGCAGCGCGGCTTCGATTGTCCATTTTCATCCTTGCGTTCATTGCGAGTCATGTTTTCTGCCGCACACGGCCGAAGGGAGGGCAGGAGTTATAGCTTCATTTTACCTCCCCCCCCCCCCCGTCTCCTCCCAAGCTCCCCTGAAACACCATGGCGGATATTCTTGCGCAAGTTAAGGCTCAGTCCGGTTACCACGTCGGTCTTGTATAGGATGATAGGTAGATGCGTTGTGCTGGATTTTCCTATCATAGCCTTAGCAATGGTGCACGCCTGTTCTATGAAAGAGTTAAACTAGGTGTCTTTTGTGCGTTTAGAAAATTGAGATTGCGTACTTCGATAAAAGAATAAACGCTTTGTCTGCGGCTCTCTCAACGAGTGTTATGATAAAGTAAAACAGAATAACATTCAAAACATCTTTTCTGTCATAACCGCGAAGATAACCGTAGAAAGTGCGGATCTTTTACATGTGTTGTCGAGTACGCCACACGTCGTTATGAGGCTCCAACCACTGTGCATGTTGGCATGGCCGGTGGAGGATCGCACACGTAGTTTATTTTCTGGGTTCATTCCGTAGTGAGAGGCCCATAGGACGAGTTTCAGCTCTCTCATAGTAGAGTAACCAAGTACTCTAAATGGTTAATCACTTTCTCTAAACACAGTTTATTCCATTGGCGCCATCCTTGTTAGCCGGGACAGCCTATATGGCTCTCCCATCGTAGAGTGCATCTAGCGCTCTAAAGCGTTCACCAACTCATTCTATGCACACAGGATTAGCGGGATGACCCAGTGCTATCCCATAGTTGAGTACGAAGTATTCGAAATCGTTGAACATCTTTTCTAAACACAGTAGTTACGACGGGCGATTCCAGGATAGTACGAGGGACGGCTTACTGCTCTCCCATAGTTGAGTACCAAATACTCAAAATCGTTAAACATTTTGTCTAGGCACACTGTTTTTTTGTTTTTTTTTTCGTTCTGTTCGTGCCCCTGGGGCGGCTTCATGTTCTCCCTGAGTAGAGTACCTAGCACTTTAAATTGTTAACCGCTTTTTCTAAACACGTGCAGTGGAGTGACATGCCAATATAGCCAATGAGGAATTGTACGTGATGATAGCGCCGCCGGGATTGCGGCGGCAGTTGTACCTATCTTGGAAGATTACTATTTTACTGACAACTGAAAAAAAATGTTTTATTATATTTCGCTCTCAAATAGCCGTTTAATATTATAATAATACTTATAATAATAATATATTAATACTAAGAATAACAAAGAATATTGGTTGTATAATTTATAGCTGCGTATAAAACAAAATAGTTTCTAAAGCACAGGGGCGTTTTGATATGGCTGCTGGCCGTCGCATAGTCGTCGCCTGCTTCTGCGTCACGGCTCTCCCCAGCTCGTTGGAGCAGCTTTCTGCCTCTATTTATCTCGTTTGCATAGAGTACTATGCAGTAAACTACTAAATAAAAGCTCACAGGCATCTTCCATAGTTAATTTAGTGAGTGATGCCGCATACAGGCCGAGCAAAACGACGATGTTGATCCCACAAACTTGTAGCAATAGATTCTTTTATTGCAAGTCAATCGATGTTTAGTTGAAATAAAGGTCATGTAAGTAACATTTTAGCATGTGTAGCAGTGAAGAATATGCATGCATCACATAGCGGGCACGTACGTACTACGCATGACCCCAACACAGAACCTGTCCAGCGCTTACTGATATATCCATCGCACTCCACGAAAACTTCACTGCAGTATGTATAGGTGTGCCGCTAACGTTCCTGCACTTCGGTAGCTGAAGAAGTCGTAACACCTCGTTGACAGTATTCGGCAAACTTTCTGTAAATAAAAATTCCCAGATACCACGTACAGTGAGAATCGATGATGTGCGAAGCACGAATGAGAAATGATGTTATATGTCACTTTAAAATCAGCACAACCTTACAAGGTGGAGGTAAATGCTGCCGGGCATGACTTCCGTGTCATGATTACCATGTTTGTATGTGTCGTTTATTTTCGTCATCTATTGACATCCCTTCATACCAAATTTAGTATATGTGGAGTTAGCAAAACCGCCGCACGCTATGAGCGTAGTATGTTGTCATGTTCCTACATGACACGCGTGTAAGCATTATCATGTTTGCACCAGTCATATATTTCGTCATCCATTAACGTCACGCTACACCAAATTTGGCATATGTGGAGCTAGCAAAACGGCCGCGAGCGCATCATGAAGGGCCCAGTATACTCTAATGTAGCTGTGACGGGCGTGCGCGCTGGGCACAGCGACGCTACGTTAGCAAAACACGAGCACTTATAGTGTGACGCCAGGCGCGACCTCTGTCCGTCTACGCGGCCCGACGATAAGCGGCGCGAGATGCGACATGCTGCATTGCGCGCCGATGCGTTACCCAGAAAACACTACGTATCCCCTTTTTAAATGTGAGCCATTTCTTAGCGAACTTCGGCGACTTTGAGTGTATGTATCTATCTATCTAGCCGCCTACGAATTTTAGCTCTCCTGGCCGTTTCGATAATGGCAGCATGTAGTCATGTTCTCACATAACACGCATCTCATGATTATCATGTTCGCACCAGTCACATAGCTTCGTCATTCATTGACGTCACGTAATACCAAATTTGGCATATGTGAAGCTAGCGAAACAGCCGTGAGCGCATGATGAGTGTTGCATGTAGTCATGTTGTTACATGACACGCATGTCGTGATTATCATACTTGAATGTGTAATTTACCTATGTCACCCATTCGCGTCGCGTAATATCGAGTTTAGTACATGTGAAGCTAGCGAAGCGGCCGCGAGCGCATCATGAGGGTAGCATGTAGTCATGTTGTTACATGACACGCATCTCATATTTATCATGTTTCACCAGTATCATACCTTCAGCATCCATTCAAGTACCGTAATACCAACTTTGGTATATGGTACGCTAGCGAAACGGCCGCGAGCGCATCTCGAACGTGGAATGTAGTGATGTTGTTAAATGATTTTTATGTTAGGGTCTCTCGCTTGTGTTCGCCATGCTATCATGTCATACCATACCAGTTTTCCAACATTGCATGTGAACGAAACCACCGCAAGAGCTGCAGGACCATGAATTGGAAATCATGACATTCATGACATACACTTCATGATTTTTATGTCATGACTAGTCAAATATGTTGTTCATACAGTCATGTGATGTCATACCAAATTTGGTATTGATACCATTATGGAAACGCCCAGGAGAGCTAAAAGTCATAGGCGGCTTGGTAGATACGCCTAATGTCGCCGAAGTTCGCTAAGAAATGCTTCGCATTTAAAAGATCTAACCAATTAAACCTCCGAGTATTCTGTAAATAAGAATACACGCACGCCTCTGTAAAATGTTGTCTCGAAATATGGCAAAAGAGAAACACACTTTAGATGGGCAACATTATCCATACGGGAGTACCCTGTCTCACAATAATGTTTCATAAACATATATCTTTGCTTTTTTCTAGCTTCAAATTATTTCCGTACCGTGGTTTCTTCAACTTCAGCCTTCGCATGGATTGTTATGTTTGGGCAAGGCCGAGAAATTGTGGTGATAAACCAAATATTTTAAATACTATACTACAGCTGTGCGACTATACGCAACATTCGCACAGCTTATAAACAAAATCGCAAGGCTAATGCAGTGGAGGCGATGTCCTTGTAATAAAAAGTTCTTAACCTATCACACGGAAAGCGTACTGTGATGTACATGGTTGCCATTGGACAAAAGGAAGTCGCCTGAATGGTGCTGACATGTGCAGACTTTTTCTTCCCGTCTCCTAGTTTAAACCACTAGGCACGGTAATGATTGATAGCATCTAGTTTAAAAAGGGAGCGTGTACTAAGGCCTGATATGTATGATTTTTCAATAAAGCAGGAAGTCAAAAGTGTTCCTTGTGTATTCCCCTTAAAAAATTCTCTCTCTAGCTAATGAAACTCAGATTTTGCGAAGTGTAACCCATGCCAGAAATGTATCACTCTGCTCTCCGGAGCGCAACGTTGGCTGAATTAAAAAACGGCACCTTTGAGACAGCGAAGAAGGCTCATGACTTCTTTCAAGAAAAGTTAGTTACCGCCATATATTAATCCAGTATAGCTTCCTGAAGTCATTTCTGCTCTCAGCGTTCTCTCACTAGAGTGACTCCTTTGATAAATTGACAATTTTTTTTCGCAGCTTAATATACGTGGTGCAGTGAACAATTACCGCGTTAACTTCACCAAACACCGTCCCACCATTTCCTGCGTAAGAGATTCTGTTAGTTGTGTGTTTAGAAAAAGTGGGTAACGATTTAGAGTACTAGGTACTCTGACGAGACATGTCCACTTTCTACTGGCCCCAAAATCATTGAGCATTTCGTATTTGTTTTCATCAAATCACCTATCTTAATTTAACTAGTAGTCTTAGGTTTCCTTCCTACCTGAAATTCTCATATGTGCTTTTTAATAAATATTGATACTACGGTTTATGTGCATGCAAACCAGAAGAGCAAGGACTATAAATAGTTTTAAGCTAATATTTTATTGTGGTTACTGTATCAAGGTGGTAAGGCACACATGAATAATCATTATATTGACCCCGTTGGAACAGCATATGACGTTTTTTATTGTTTTCTTTTCACCACCATGTTAGACGCTACGGATAACGTCATGTGGTAATGAGGGTTGTTCTCTAGAATGACTTAATTATAAATGAGACCTTACCCTAGACAGGATGATTGCATCTTATTTTGAGAAGACGTCCTACAAAATTTGTTCCCGATGGTGAGAGTTTAGAAAAAGTGGTTAACGATTTACTGTACTGTGTACTGTACTATGAGAGAGCATAAAGCTGTCCCGCGGGCATCACACTTCACGAAGCCGTGGCCCTAAACGATGTATATCTGACGAAGACAACGATAGTCTGTGTGTTTCGAAAAAGTAGTCAACAATTAGAGTACTTGGTATTGCACTATAGGGGAGCATAAAGCCGTCCCGTAGGCTGTTACGTGTCTGGGATATCCCTAAGACGATATGTGTGTTTGTTTAGAAAAAGTGGTTACAATTTAGAGTACTCGGTACTCTACTCAGAATGAGCTGAAAGCGGTCCCTTGGGCCTCCCACTTGATGAGGCCACGTCGACAAATTTACACCTGGGCTGTACCCGGGATAAATTCTTAAAGTTGGCATCACTGCGTTGAAAAAGCTGCGAGGCAGAAGTACGTCTGACGATCTGTGGGTTTAGAAAAAGATGTTAAGGATTTAGGTTACTTGGTACTCTACTATGGGAGAGCTTAAAGCCATGCCGTGGGCTTCGTATTGATGAGTCCCTGGGTTTAGGAAGAAGTGCTTCAAGATTTCGAGTACTTCTAACACAAGTACTGGAGAGCAGTGAGCCGTTCCAATTTTCGTTGTTTGTTAAAAAAACGTGGTTAACAAATTAGAGTACTCACTGCTCTACTATAAAAAATCTGAAAGCTGTCCCACGGGCCTTACACTTAAGAGGCCACTACAACAAACATAGCAGCAAAAGCGAACTGCTTGCTCTATATGGAAGTACCTGACGCACGGTAGACTTCATACACCGAATAATAAAGCTCGTGACAGATACATGAGAGATCACAAAGCACGACTTGTGCACTGAGTTGGAGAAATCTTGCTGAGATTCACAACTCAGATAATGTTGGTGACCCAACTCTGCGTTTCGTCACTAATTACCACGCAAATTTACTCTCTACTACCTTCGATTCTCTGTTTGTTGTCTTGTAAGACAATATATATATATATATATATATATATATATATATATATATATATATATATATATATATAACAGAGCCTTAACAAGCAAACCAACTAACCACGCCAACTATTACTTATTTTTGTGGATCATGCACGTTCTCACGATTATGTTCCCTCAACACAAGAATAACTGGGCGCATTTCTCTACGAATCTCGCTGAAACAGGGAACAGTTGAGTACGCTTGAAATGTCCACATACGAAATTTCATGACAACGCTGCGAACAATTAGGAATCATGTATTCTTTCCTCAAAGCCGCTCACTCCCAATCTAAACTTTGGCAAACAGTTTGCCCAAATATTTTCTTTTGACATAAGAAAATAGTAAAAAGTTGGACATAGAATAAGTTTTTACACCACGTCACCCCTATGCTTTCTATTTAGTTCTCCAGTCGTAATGGCACCCTGCTTAGCCACAAATGCTATTTTTGGCGATGCATGGGTGATCAAAAAATGAAAAGTGGATAAATATATGGCATAAGTCTATTATGCACGCACACATTTTGTGCACTTCTTCTTCAATATAAACTCTGAAATTATTCAACATAAGCCGATATCTTTCCCCTAACGTATTGTAGAGAAATCATTCACCGCCCAAACCAAAAATTTGACCAGTGGACGACTCAAGGCTGAACACAGAGTGCGACTGATGAATTTCTAGCTTCCTCTGGCCACACGAGGTGATTCCGAGTCATACTAAGTAATGAAGCTAAGGTGTTAAGAGTAATGCCAAGTTATGCAGAATTCCATTAGACAACGGCAATCCCGTCTCGTCATTCAGGCTGTACTAAGCGTATCTTGTCCTGTAGTCTCGCTTGGCCACATGCCACGATCCTTATTGATAAGCAGTGTGTATTTCTTCGCTTTTCACACGTCTGCATCTGGCGCCACGCCACGCTGCACTGCCACGCGCCGGATTTAAGCAGTATGCTGATGCGCAAGCATGCCCAGTTTGCCATGACGTCACATTTGGCATGCCCGAGAGGTGGCATGTGTTGTTTATGCCGCAAGTGTGGTGGAGGAGCAATTTATTGGCCAGTGAAGAAAGCACTCAGCAGTGAAACTGATTGCTATGTAGGCCACGCACCTTTTTTATTCATAATGTTGTGTAGTTTTTTTTAGTTAATCGCGTTGTACAGCTTACGGCCGGCCTAAACTGTTACGGTGTAAAAAGGTACTCAATAGGTTAAAAGAATATGTATCTCTTTTCCGATTTAAGTCATAAGAAATGCTGCTTTGTTAATGTGCACGTTGGGAAGATAAGCTTGCTGCTTTGAAAAGAGTTCGTTTTGTGGACAGTTTTGTTTTGAGAGTATCTATATTCATTACATTATTTCAGAATTTTTTTGCGTGAATAAGACATAGCACTCGGACATTTTACACGCGAATATTTATACGTATCTTCTTCTCTCAATTGTCATATATTTAACGAAAGGCTTGGAGGATGCATGGGCATCGTTTTCTTGGGTAACACGTGGCAGCCAAGCTTCACTTTTGTTAAGAACCTGACTCGTGCCGCAAGGAAAAGAAAAAAAACTTGTGACATTAGCAGTTCTAAAGTATCTTACAAAGTCTACTGCAAATGAAATTGCAAAGTGCCCACTATGTCATAATTAATCATTCTGTGAAATACGAAAGTACTAGCTATGTGTCCGTCGCCCAATACGTGCACCTACACTCTCGCAGATTCACGTGTTGTTCATGACATTCCTGACATTGCGCAATTTTTCTGGATGCTTTGTAAATTATGGGCCTTTAAGCTCACCAATTGTCAGCATAAGGGCAGAATGTTGGATTCGCACCAGATTCTTGGTGCGAATGCGCAGTTCTACCTCGCACTATTTAACTTGTCCGGTGATGCACTGTTTGTGGAATATCGTTCTTCGTATTTCTTTAATTGTTTCTTTTGATGCTAGTAAAGAGAGTGGAGTGAAGGGAAAAGGCTAAAAGCCTCACAAAGGGCCTATGCTCCAGATGCAGTAAAAGCAAGCAGGCCGTCATAAGCATTTAGCAAGATACAAATGAAAAATACAAAACTATACAAATACAAAAAATATAAAAGGTACAAGTGCAAATACTGTAACACATACAGCAATAATAAAGTATTATTTCTAGTGTGCTAATATATACACAACAATCATAATGTTATACACACCAATTAGACATTAGTTGCGATTTGTCATCGCTATTGCAAAAGTTGCACAAAAAATAACAAATACACAGTGATGTTTTGGGTAAAAAACACAGGAAATAAAAACATCAAACACTACATAGGCAAAGAAGACACATAAAACGATAGTCAACAAAATTCAATGTTGTTTTCAATCAGTACCACCCTGATCATTTGCTTGAAAACTGTGCAATTTACATCTAGGAGGCTGTCGATTTCGTTTAAAAATGTAGGTATCTGAAAAGATGAGTGTTTTTGTCCGTAGACTGTTCAAGTCTTTGGAGTACTTCTAGCTTAAGTACGAAAATAGTACAGAGAACCACGAGGATTCAGCGAACTATAGAGTCTAATGCGTTTTGCGTGCTGAAATTATTTAAAATTGTAAATATGACTTGCTTTGAGCATGCAATATTTCAAAAATAGCGGTTTTGTCGGCAAGATAAGTGTAGGGCCACAAAAATCTTCAGAAATTCTTTGTACCCTTTTTGGCAGAATAACGAATTTGGAATAGTTCATTAGTGCTGTAGTCCCCCATACAAGCGCCCAGTAAAAAAGTCGTGAGCAGAATAGCGTGTAATAAATTATATCTTTTAGCCCAGTGGTACGAAAGAATTTAACCTGTATAAGCAGCCAATACTTTTACTTAGTTCTGACTTTAACTTCACTATATGCTCGTTGCAAGATAAGTCTTCTTGAAACTAGACGCCTAGGAACTTCTGGCTTTTAACTTGTTTTAATATGTGGCCCAGGTAGCCAACAGTCACATTAAAACGTCTTGGCTTATTCACGGGGGCAAACAGCATGTACTTGGTCTTATTTGCATTTAAGCACAACGTACTAAGTTTTAACCATAACGAGAGCTAATTAAAAAAACATTTACGTTCCCTTCATGGTAGACAAGTGAAAAACCCCCAAAGAATATGTTTGTATCGTCCGCATACGTTACTAGTTTGGGGCAATCTGGAATGGGGCCGAGATCATTTATATAAATTATGAAGAGGAGGGGACCCAGTATTGATCCCTGCGGCACTCTTTTCTTCACCATGACGCAATACAATTGCTCGTCATTCATGCTCACAAATTGGTACCGATTAGCTAAATAGTTTTTCAATAAGTCATGTGCAATTCCTCGTATACCATATGAGCTTAATTTATGTAAGAGGATGTCATGATATACGGTATCAAACGCTTTACGCAGATCTATGAATAGCCCAACTGTGTATAACTTTTTCTCAAAACTACATACTATGTGATTTTTTTAATTGATGCAAGCTCTGCAGACTTGTTTTTTTTTTTGGAGGGGGAAGGCAAATTGTGCGTGATTTATAACGCTGTATTTATCAAGGAAAGCCTGGAACCACTCGTTCAATGCACTCTCGTAAACTTTCGACAGAACAGGTAGCACTGATATGGGCCGATAGTTTGTCATGTGTTTCGGTTTGCTGCCTCTAAAGAAAGGGCACACGTGAGCAATTATAAGTTGTCTGGGAAAATGCCCGCGGTGAAAGATTGATAGTATACGCGAAGGGAGCAGATAACACATAAGACACGTGTTTTACTGGAACAGGTTTTATTTCGTCGTACCTTGCTGCACATTTGTTTTTCATTTTCCTAATACTTTTTTTCAGCTTCAGTCAGGGGTTAACGGAATTGTATTGGGAATGCTATAATTGTTTAACAGCAGATGTGGATCCTCATCATCAGTGACATCTTGGGTGTCACAGCCTGTTACGAATTACTTGTTGAATGCTGTTGCTGCATTACCATTACTAAGGACGCCCACTTCTGTCTCTATGGAAGTTACATTGCTGTGAGGTTTTGTGGCCCAGCAGGTTTCCGATAGCATCCCAGATTTTCCATGGGTCATTGCTTCTTCTGCTGAAAACATCTGTGTAATAGTCCATTATGGCCTGTTTCAACTCATAATTAAGTTGATTTCTGTAGTTCTTGTATTTCTTTAGCGTATTCATGTCGCGGGACTTGACAAATACATGGGACATACGGTACTTCTTCCTTATTTTTTATGCAAGGCATTTTTAAATAATGGTTTTTTTCTCTACTGTTTCTTCAGAACTTTCGGAAACGCAACATTGTAACATTATTTTAAGCTTTCAAGTAATATCTCATACGCATCGTTTGGGTCTGTTACCTGAAGCACATGCTCCCAGTCCTCTTCAATAATGTTTTGACAAAATAACTCCAGCGTATGATAATTATTTTGCAAAATACCACCTTTTCATCGTTATTAGCTTCATAGCGATCACTTAATATAAAAAAGGCTAAAAAATTGGCGGATGATCGCTTATTTCTGAAGAAAGCGTCCCAGCGACACACAATAAAGAGCAAACATTCGTGAAGCAGATCTCAAGCAGAGTTGCCGTTTCAGCCGTCAGTCGCGTGGCTTTTGTGATAAGGTTTTCACAGGGAAAGTAATTCATAATCTCTGTTAGCTGTCTAGCTGAGGCATCCAGTGAAAGCATATCGACGTTGACGTCACCCATAACCGCAAAAGCTGAACTAGACTGACAGGAATAATTCAGCACATGTTCAATTGACTCAGGAAAAGCTGGCTTGCTACCTGTGGGTGGCCTGTAGACCACGGTTATAAGCGCCTTAGGCAGGCGTATCATTAAGGATTCAACATTTTCGTTAACTGGAAAATTGAGGACTATGTTCACGGTTAATTGTATCCTTGACGTAAGTTGCCACACCACCTCCTCGTCCTTGAGTACGCACTAGGGCACTATAAGTATAACCTTGAAAATAAGGAAGACGCTTTTATTACCCGAATAAAAGTGGCAGAACGGTACCGATGAGACAGAAAAAATTTACTGAGCTGGTGACTCATTTAAGTATTCTGCACCGTTGCAGTGTCTCAGAAACATTAAATATACAAGCAATGTTGCACAGATGCCGATAGATTGACGACTTGTAGTGGCCTACATCGGCTACAGTAATGCTGCGGAACACAAAACGTCGTTGAGTTGACTTTAAAAGATGAGCCCGAGTCAATACATGAGGTTCGTTGAGCTGGAGTAGCGACTATTCCTAAATTCATTTCATTCAACAACGCATGCATGCACATGTAACCCAGCGAGAAGTTTCTTCAAATTCATTATTCTGAAATATGCGTTAAAGCGATGATGGTAAATGTGAGACATAAAATATAGTAGTAGATGGAAATCACTGGGAGGCTGTTTGGACTGCAGAAAACATGAGGTGTTTTTATATGCTTTTATTATTAGGCTTCTCTATCCAATTTCTATTTTTTATTGTTTCATAAGAATTGCATTGACTCGGCGCGTTTGAAGCGTCTAGGTCAACTACTGCTTTGCAAAAAAAAAAACAAAAAATATACTTTACTCAGTGTTATCCAGAGAAAAACGCCGGGCTTGCGTAGAAGGCGCAGCGCAGTCAAGCTGTAAGAACGGCCTTCCGGAGTCTTTTCTAAACACTCACTGAGTAACTGGTGAAAGCGAACTTGCTTTATGACCACTACGACATGAATAACAAAAATTAGAACAGTAGGCTGGCATTCGCTATGCTATTTTTGATCATTACTTTTAGAAGCGTGGTATCCGCTAAACTATTGCGAGCAATTTTGTGCCAATTGTTCACGCAGCAGCTGACGACAATGAGGAATGATGCCTGAAGTGGGTATGTGCCACAGGTAATATCTGAACAAAACCAAGCTTTTGTAATAGGTTCGAGTACCGGATGGCCCACTCGTTACGCTATTCACATTGTGCGGCGACTGATTGTTCTTCCGCTGTTTAAAATGCTTTATAAGTCGTATTAACGCAATTGCTTTCCCAACATCAAGCTTGCCTAAGGCAAGTTTACCAACATCTCACAAGCCCCGGCGTGGCTCAGTGGTAAAAACTGGGATGGCACCCAGTGTACCCGGGTTAGAGCCCCACGCTGTAATTGGTAGTATGTTGTTTTTCTTCTAATTTCGTGCGATACGGTTACGGACACTGGCGGCAGTGGCAACGGACAACTACGGCACTGCGCGAAACCCGAGTTGTGATCTCATAACATATTTCGCTGTAATATATGCTTCACTTTGCCGCCATGGCCGTGAGTGGCACTGCTTTCAACAACCATGTATAGTCAGTGTTGCCCAAGATTCTTAGTCCCCGCTGCCGCAGCAAAAGGTATAAGGTTTTACACGCCTAATGCAAAAAGAGTGGATTATGCTTCCAACTGTGGAAGGCTTTAGTAAATACAGACATAAACTTTGAAATCGATATAACTTGTGCGAAAGACGCGTGCAAATTCGAACCTCATCGACAAAACATTGACTACAGCAGCGCATAGAACCGACATAACATCAGTTGTAAAATGCTTGCCACGAAATAATGACCAAAGAACGACCCTCGTGACACTGACATCCACTTCGCTTCGTTTCGATGTAGACATGCGCAATGAACAGTCTTTTACGCCCACGAGGTTTGTTTAGTTCCGTACATACTGTGTGCAGTCGCTACTGCAGCTGTAAAAGCGGGGCTCATGTTCCCGTTACCTCACATGTTTTTTTTTTATTTTTTGTCCGTGCTAATATGATCAGCTGTGTTTGCAAAAAGAAGCCCTGCACCCAGCTCTAATGCCTCTCAGTGCAACATAAACTCCAACTCCGAGCGTCTATGAATAAATAACAATCTCACGCTTGGGCGAACCTTGTTTGTAGCTGCCGAAAGTATAGGTAATGAGCTAACTATTTCTACAGCAAAGCAAAGATGAAACATTTTGTCTCAGTAATCCTTTAAAAACACTGAAAAGATTCTCCCTAATGAAAAACAGAGCATATTTTTATTTATTTATTTACTCATTTATTTATTTCAAAGCACAATAGAAAATGTTGTGTTTTTTTTTTTGGGGGGGGGAGTTTAGAGGTGTTGCGTTAGAGGAGGTTAAGAAAAACTTCCTGGCTAGTACATTTTTTATGATCTGATCAATGTTCCACGAGTGCGGTGTCTGTGTTTTGTACAATATTCTTGTTATATTCACTGTCACAAAGATAAACAACATTTCACAATCTATCTGGTAATCATCGCCATTTGAATCAATAAACTGCGGTGTACCTTACCCTAACAAACGCGTATTGTGGTATTGGCCAGCATGCTACTTCTAAACGAAAAAAACCAAGACCGCATTCAACGGTCTTCAAATGAATGTTAGTCGCTTTGTTTTGTTCAGGGCATTATTGTTTCTTCCAACGATTGCTGCTTTTCAGTCTGTCTGCACCGTCATACATGGTGCAGCTTTTCGTAAGCGCATGAGAAAAGAGCCAGCTGGTTGTTCGTATTGAGCTTTTGCTGCAGGCTCGAGAGGAAATGTTTTGAAATACTAAAGACGCGCTTCATAATCGCCCTCAAACAGGACCAGTCATGAATTGAAACATACACTAAGAACGTAATGGAATGAAGTGCACATACCCATTGAAGAAATGATGTGGTTACTTCATTAAAGTAGAAAAGGCAGTGCTGCATAAATGGGTTTGTTACCGTGCACTCAGAAAGCAAGAGTCAAGACGAAAAAATATTACAATATACAGTGCAGGGTACGGAAGCGTTCATCATTTTGATTATTGTAAGCAGTAGTTAGCGGTTTTGTGTATCCATCTCGTAGATACTTTCATATTGTTAGCGTAGTGAAAAACGTCAAGATGAAAGATGATAACTAGTCATACCGGCTGGTGAGGCCGAAGAAGTGAAATGATCATGTGCATCGCGCATGGCCAGCCAAGGGCGCCATTGTTTTAAATTCTTTGCAACTTAGAGATGAATGTGAATAAAGGGCCACTCACCAGGTTTGACAATTTTGAGCTGACAAGCGGAATGCGTAGACGGGGCGTTCATGGTCACGTCTGCCAAAATTTGCAACGCTACGCCCCGCGGAAACGGGTCAAATTTCAAGATGAACGCTGCTCCCCCTCCTCTCTGCCGACGCACGCTTAGAAAATGAGGGCATGACGTGGGCGTAGGAATGGCCCTACGTAGACGGCAATGCAATGCCGTTGGTCCTCTACGTAGACGACTCTGCTCTGACGTTGTCAACAGTATACCACGTGACATGGCAAACATTATTTAACACAACATGCGTAGTTTATGTATTTGTTGTTTTAAGAGACTAATAAAACTTGAAATAAATAATTGGACGCAATCAAAAATTGTGCGCGTTTTTCTTTCATTTTTTCCCGTGAAATGCTACGAGATGCGGGGCTAATGTGCCAGCGTTTCGCATGCGTTTGTGTCCCCGTGGTCAGTGCATTGAGCAGACGACCGCCGTGGAACGCTCCTACGCGTTCGCGCACTCATTGCACTCATCTACTCTACCGCGGCTAAGCCAGCGTTTCCAAACCATCCTGCAGAAACAGGCAGAAGACCACAAAATAACGCTGGTCAACAAAGCAAAGCTGCTCGCGTGCTCGGTGGTTGGACTTGTTTGGGCACGTCATGCGCACGTCACCTCATGGTCGGATGCTGGAGCGAGTCGGGAAGAAATTTGGCTTACGAAGGCTACGCGGACGAGCGGCAACGGTTTCGAGCTCACCTTCTTGCATCCTCGTTTCACGCCGCTTCAAAAAACCTGTTTTCTTCGCTCGTGATGAACCAATTCGAAAATATTTTGTAGCAAAATGTTCCTCATGAGACACCCAACAACTTCCATTGTCCAACTAAAATTCTGTATGGGGCCTGGTGAGTGGCCCTTTAAGGCACCTTGATGCAGTTTTAAAGGAAACACCCTAATACTTGTGTAGGGATAAATTAAAAAAGCGGACACCGGTCATCTGCTTTCTGCAACGAGGGAGTACGCTTTTGACCTCTACACCTGTGACAATTATATGTCACCGTTATTGCAGAAGAATTTAATATTGTGTTCAGGAGTCGTTCCCAGTGTGACAACCTTGCCGATGCGACTTTCTAAGAGAAAGGTATCTTGCATTTAGCTGCGTTTCTTTTTCAGCGCAATGCCTTTATTTTCAGCCAACACATAAGAGAAAGCTGATGTCGCTTTACACAGAACATAGAACAATTCTTCAAGGGAATAAGGAGTTAGGTAACAGCTTAAGTATCTGATAAATACGCAGCTTTTCTTTGCCTATTGCAAGCACTTTTGGCACCTATCTATCTATCTATCTACCTATTTATCTATCTATCTATCTATCTATCTATCCATCTATCTATCTATCTATATATCTATCTGTCTATCTGTCTGTCTGTCTGCCTGCCTGTCTGTCTGTCTGTCTGTCTGTCTGTCTGTCTGTCTGTCTGTCTGTCTGTCTGTCTGTCTGTCTATCTATCTATCTAGCTATCTATCTATCTATCTATCTGTCTGTCTGTCTGTCTGTCTGTCTGTCTGTCTGTCTGTCTGTCTATCTATCTATCTATCTATCTATCTATCTATCTATCTATCTATCTATCTATCTATCTGTATGTCTGTCTGTCTGTCTGTCTGTCTTTCTATCTATCTATCTATCTATCTATCTATCTATCTATCTATCTATCTATCTATCTATCTATCTATCTATCAATCTATCTATCTATCTATCTATCTATCTATCTATCTACCTATCTATCTATCTATCTATCTATCTATCTATCTATCTATCTATCTATCTATCTATCTGTCTGTCTGTCTGTCTGTCTGTCTATCTATCTATCTATCTATCTATCTATCTATCTATCTATCTATCTATCTATCTATCTGTCTGTCTGTCTGTCTGTCTGTCTATCTATCTATCTATCTATCTATCTGTCTATCTATGCACTTAAGTATGGGTGCTCTCGTGATCAATTCCTTAAGTTGGCGTGAACCCAAATTAGTATGGGAGGGTACGATACCTTGACGAATGTAACTCGCTGGTCAAGGCATGAATAATGTCAAAATCGTTCGCGTACATCATCAAACAGTTCCCGCCAGACAGTCGCATATACCCGCGCGTGGGTGTGTGGCAGTGGTATGCGGGTATGTGCCACAGGTGGACACTTAGTGTCCACCCAAAAACGGCGAGAACGCACATGGGCTATTTCAACAAATGAGCGTTAAGAAAATTCTGATGCAGCTCGGGCCCGACAAATGCAAAAATAAATGTCAACTCCCAGCAGGAATTGAACGCAAGCATTCTGCGTGGCAATCAAGCATACTACCCCAAAGCCACGGTATTGTGCTAGCTATTCAATTTTATAAGCGTTACGTATTGTTACATGAAGACAGTAGGCACACAAGCACAGAGCTGCTGTGTTTACAGCAAATATAGCTGTTGCTTGCTTGCTTGCTTCATTGCCTGCTTGATCCTTTCCAGTGGTTCTTACCTACTAAGAGGGATTGGCCAAGAAGCCCGCGGTTAATGCAAGTCAATAACTTAGAATTGTCCAGGCTAGGGAAATATGATTACTTTGTTTTGACGAGACGAGATTATTTTGTAAAGATGAATTATTAAATGTAAGATTTGTTACTATAATCGAGAGCTGATCAACGGCTCAGCAAGGTAATCTCCTTGTGTCACATAGGAATTCGCACAAGGCACCATAGACGTTTTTTTTTATTGATATGATATATAGGGAGATGTTGGCGCACCATTATGGCGCCGGCTACTTCTTATTGTTGATTGAAACTTGAACATATATCTTGAAGCAAAACATACAAAGCAGTGCATGGAAAATAGAAAACTCGGGCACAGATATGCAAAGACACACTTATACGCACATATCACAACATAATGGTAAGTAAATGGTTGAAAGTCAATGAAAGAAGTCTGTGGAAATGTCCCTCGTTAATATTCGGTTCACCAACACAAAACAGCAGAGCACACGTCTGGTCCTTATAAAGATGCATTCGCTCGTATGTACATAATAGTCAACACGTCATTCATTTCACAACACACACGTGATGGGTGTCACATGATACTGTACATAATAAGTACATGTGTTACAAATGAAAGTTTGTTCTTTGTTAATACTTGTCTGCAATCCCGCTGTCTTGTAAAAAGCGTGTTAATGCTTTTAAAGCGTGTGACTGTAACACTCCAGTTGGCCATGGGCCCAGAAGTTTTTTCATGCTAAATGTCTGCGGTCCAATGCGAACAGTTCAGACTTAAGACGGCGTCTCGGCGTGTCATGATGTGGACAGTCTATGAGAAGGTGACATACGTCTTCATCTATAAATCCACATTCGCATTTGGGAGTTTCATCTCTGCCGATTCTGTGCAAAAAAAGTTTTGTGTATGCGGTGCCTAGCCTCAATCAGTGAATTAGAGTTTCCATACTTCTATCTAATGCCAGCGTAATTTTGAATTCAATAAATGGGACAATGTGATATAAATCGCAGCTCTTTGTACTTTGGTCAAACCAAGCAGTTTTGCTCATTCTGAAAGTTGTATTCTTTATACTACTACGCAATTCATTTTTCGAAATTGGTAAAAAAACAGTAACGTCTTTACGATGTGCTTGTCGTGCTGCTTCATCGGCAGCTGTGTTTCCAGGAATGTTGCAATGGCCAGGTATCCACTGGAATTCGATCTCATGTTGCGCCTTCTTTGCTTTGGTGAGCTCTTTCAGCGTTTCGTATGTCATACTATCACTTATTACTGTCCTGTTTGTACTGGAGAGTGGTCTTAATGCGGCCTGTGAGTCACTGAAAAGTACCCATTTTCTAGCGTCTGCTACCGAGTTTATAAACGTTAGAGCATACAGAGTAGCGAAAAGCTCAGATGTAGTAGATGACGTCATGCGACATAATTTAAACGATTCCTGAATATTGAGCTGTGGTATGATAAATGTCGATGTTGAAGACGTTGTAGTACGTGAGCCATCTGTGTAACTTTGTATGTACCCTGGATACCGCATGTGTATCTGATAAAGCGCTAGTTGTTGAGCCGCTTGGATGAACATGTCTCTCTTTCTGATAATGCCATCCACTGAGAATTCAATGCTTGGTATTGCAAGCAGCCATGGAGGATAGTCCATTTCAGAGCTCCAAAATTTATTTCTGGGTAATATATGTACATTACTCTGTATATCGTTATGATCATTGCTTTTATCTCTTTGTAAAATCTCCAGTGCCAATGGGTGGTCCTTGTGTTGCGTCTGTAAGCGAAAAAAAATGGCGGCATGTTTCAATTGTTCTCATGACTGGAAAGGGTGGTTGTCGAGTCTCTGCGATGACAAGGCTGCTGGAAGTCGCTCGTGGAACACCTATGCAGACGCGCATTCCGATAGCTAATAGTCTTTGAAGTCGCTCCTCTGAAGTGCGGGAAAGGCCGTGTAAGACTGCTGCAGAATATGCAACTTTTTGTCGTATTAAAGCATTGTGAACAGCGAGCATGGATGATACAGATCCGCCCCATGATGTCTCAGCAATTCCGCGGAGTATATTCACAAGCGTATTCACCTCGTTTTCGAGTTTCTTTATGTGATGTGCCCATGATAGCTGCCTATCTTGTATTACTCCGAGAAACCTATGCTGTGTTACAATCATTAGTGGTTCTCCTTCTAATTTGAGATTGAAGTTCTTTAACTTCTTACGGGTGAAGGGCAATACAGCTGTCTTTGCGTGCGATAGAATCATTCATCTTTCTTTTAAAAAGTTGTTGATAATATTTATTCCGTCTTGCAATGCACTCTGAATTAACCGTATGTCCGTGCCAGATGCCCAAATGCACACATCATCTGCATATAAGGAGAATTTCAACCTGGAAGGCAATCTTTTAAATAAATCAGCCATAACACAGTTGAAAAAAAAAAGGGCTGAGTACGCTTTCTTGTGGCACTCCCTGTCTGACGTCGTGTTCTGCACTTTTTCCTTCGCTCGTCTGAATGAATACTTTGCGACCTCATAAAAATTTGGATACCCACCGCAAAGACCTGCCGGACAGTCTGAGTTCCAACATACTCAGCAGACCACGAGTGTGACTGACTGTGTCAAATGCCCTTTTGATGTCCAGGAACACTGCGACCGTCAAACTACCACAGGCGCGTTCATGCTCCACATACGTTACTAAGTCCAGTATTGCATCCATTGTGCATCTCTGTTTCTTAAAACCTGATAAGTAGTTGGAGAATACACCAGTTTTGTTGCACCACCATTGAAGTCGCGCATCAATCATTTTTTTCTATTACCTTACATAGACAGCTTGTCAGACTGATTGGACGAAAGGATTCAAGGTTAAAGGGCGTCTTAGCCGGTTTTAAGATCGGAATGATGTGAGCAGACTTCCAAGACTCGGGTACAATTTCTTGCACCCATAGATTATTGTAAATATCTATGAGAATAGTTGTGCCTGTGGGCCCAAGGTTCATTAGAATATTGTATGTAATGCCGTCCGGTCCAGAGGCCGATTTTTGACGACATGATGCTATAGCACAATGCAGCTCCCTTAACGTAAATACAGGGTCTCGTTGAGGATCATGGGCCCAAAAGCAAGCATTAATTTTCTGGCTGGCTAACGCGACAGGATTATCAAATAAGACACATTGTGATGCGGCGGGCCTACTGATAAGTCGACAAAATTCATCTGCTACCACAGCTTCCGGTTTGTCCAAGGCTACAGCAAGAACACGAAATGGGAAGCTCTGTGATACAGGGCCCCTAAGTGCTCGAATTACAAGCCAAATTCTTGGAACAGGTGTGTGGGGAGAGAGCGTGCCACAAAAATCACGCCAGCGTCGTTTACCTAAATTTTTTAGCCGTCTGCGCATTACACTGTGGATTTTATGTGCATTTTTGTATGCTTCTAAACTTCCGCTGCGTCGATATGCTCTTTCTGAACGTCGTCGGATGGCTCTTAGATGTTCATACTCTCCATCGACTGTAGCATAGTCTTACGGAATCGGGGCTTTCTTTGTACATTTATTAGCATTCTCTTGAATATATTCAGTAAAGCTTTCAACTGTCGTGAGTACACTATATTGGTTTGTTAAGTGGTACCGAAAAGATTTCCAGTTCGTCAGTTTGCTGTAGCGTCTGATGTCGTCATTTCGCAAGTAGGGGTGATATATTAGAATGAGAAAATGGTCACTCCCACGTGTTTCTACATCCGTTGTCCATACCACACCATTCACTAGACATTGGGAACACATGGTTACATCGATGCAACTCGAGTAATTATGTTCTCGGAGAAAAGCTGGGGAGCCGTCATTTAAAATTGTCAAGTTGCATTTGTCTGCGGCACACTCAACAATATTCCCACGTGCAACACATCGATCACTACCCCAGATTACGTTGTGTGCATTAAAGTCTCCGCATATAAACGTATATAAATTAGAAATGTTGAAGATATTTGTTAGCTCTTCCACCGAAATGCGGCTTGAAGCATGTAGGTAAAAATTTATCACTGTTACGCACTGCTCACCAAAGGATACTTTGCAAGGGACGAATTCCGGGAAGTGTGAATCACTTGAGTGAACTTAGTGAGAAGGTAGGTCTTTCTGACGCACAAATGCACTCTGCTAGGACCACTTCGACGAGATGACTTATATATCACGTAGTAGGAGAGGCGGAAATCATCATTCATTCCTGCCTCTTGGATGCAAAGTAATGAAAAGTTATACTGCAAAAGGAGTTTACGGAAATCAGCACACTTCCTTCGAAGACCATTGGCATTCCACTGGTATATGGAGACATCTTTGTAGCGCTTATTCATATGTTACTTGTCACCGGTTTGACCCGGATTGTTGACACAATAGTGCTTCCACAGGCAGCAGGGCTTTTACTTCTGGCAGGTTATTTGCTTCCGGTAAAGCAGACAGGATTGCCTTAAGTGCTGCGAAAAGCATTGGTAAATCAATTGCATGACTGATGCAGAGGCACGGTATCGATTAAATGGTTCATTTTCTGAGGCCTGTTGAGAATGACGTGACGTTTCGATGTTGTAGTTGGGGCGAACACTGGCACTGTCGGTTTTGCTACTTTCCGGCAGAGGTCGCGTGGGCGTTCGCAGCTTTGACGCGTAGGTTGGGTTACTTGAAGGTGCTTCTCGTGAGTGGTCTCTCGGGTGTGCTCTTGGTGGTTCTCTTGGCGGTTCTCTTGGCGTACTTGTCGGCTGTTGTTGCGGTGGTCGCTGAGGTTGATCACGTACAGGATGAACAATCTCAAGGTTTGGAGATGGTTCATTGGGGCGTGGTTTTCTTCCACGGATGAGCTCATGCCGACGCATTTTTGCAGCAGTCAGTCAGTCAATGAACTTTATTTACAAATTGTCCTGAGGAGCCGATTCCCCTCAAAGGGGAGGGTCGGCTGCGGGCCGCACCCACGTGGGGACAGGAAGAGCGAGCCCCTCCGCCAAATGGCGGGCCCTCTGGACAGCCCGGATTTGGACCTCTCGGTCCGAGCTGGTAATTGCCGTCCTCCAGGCAGCTTCTGTGCTGAGAGGCTCGCCATCGCGCAGCGCCGCGCATTGCCAGAGCATGTGGGGTAACGTGCAACGTCTCTCTTCGCAATGAGGGCATTGCGGCTTTATGCTGTCGGTAAACTTGCTGTACACTAAAGGCGACGGGTAAGTACCCGTTTGCAGCATTCTTAAAGTGACTGACTGGGCCCTAGAGAGTTGCGGGTGCGGGAGCGGAAAGCTACGCCTGGCCAATTGATAATTTTCGCAAATTTCGTTAAAGGTGAGGAGCGAATCAAGCTGCTGGATGCCATCCCCAAAATTAGATGCCGATTGCCCGTCACGGTGGGACAGTTCGCGTGCTCGGGCATGGGCAAGCTCATTGGCATTGGGGATAACAGGGTGGACATCCTTGCCCATGTGGGCAGGAAACCAGGTGATGTGGCCATCCATTTCCGTGCAATGTGGTCTTTTGGTAAGAAGATGGGCCGCCTGCTCACAGACTGACCCGGTCATGAACGCTCGTGCACCAGCTCGAGAATCAGTGAAAATGCGCGTGCGCATGGGAATCGCCACGGCCATTGCTATAGCAGCCTGCTTTGCCCTAGCCGGCGTGGTATCTCGAAGAGATGCTGCTGTGAGGATTTTACCGCGAAGGTCAGTGACCACAGCCACGAAATTGGATGTGCCGGGATACTGTGCTGCGTCAACGAACGCTACAAGTTCAGGGGTGGCAGCGGCGGAACTGAGGAGCGACCTAGCCCTAGCGGCCCGGCGGCCGACATTGTAGAGAGGGTGAACATTTCTAGGAATTTGTGAGACCGTAATCTGCTCCCTCAATTTGGGTGGAAGCTGTATCATTTTGTCTGCTACCATAGTTGGTTTGCAGCCCAGAAACTCCAGGATGCGTCTCCCAGCTTTGGAAGAGGACAGTCGTGCAGCTTGTGCTGTTTGTTGCGCTTCTGCAATCTCACTAAATGTATTATGCATACCAAGAGCCCTGAGCTTTTCCTCATTTGTGTTGTTTGGAAGGCCCAAGACCCTCTTAATGCACTTTCGAATAATCGCATCCAGTTTCCCTTGTTCTTTCCTTTCCCACCTATGCGCTGCGGCAATGTAATTAATGTGACTCATAAGAAAGGCATGGAAAAGCCTCATGAGGTTGGCCTCACAAAGCCCTCCACGCCTGTTAGACACCCGAAGTATAAGCTTGACCATGCTCTCCGCCTTTGCCGCAATACGAGTCAGAGTATGAGAGTTACTTCCGTGCTCTTCCAGGAACATGCCTAATATCCGAATTTTATCGACACGGGGGATGGCCTGCCCTGACCGCGTGTGACGTTCGATCCTGATCTCTTCCGGCGGAAATGGAATAGTGGTGAACTTGCGTTTCTCTGGCTGTGTGTACAGGAGGAGCTCCGACTTGGCGGTCGACAAGTGCAGCCCCGTGCTATCCAAAAACTCCTCCGTGCACCTGAGGGCCTAATGGAGGGACTCCTCAACGTCTCCGTCCCTACCCCCAGTGCACCATATAGTAATATCGTCCGCATACAGCGCATGTCCGATGCGGTCGATACGAGAGAGTTCGAGCGAGAGTTTCCTCATCGCGATATTAAAAATTAGCGGCGAAATGACCGATCCTTGAGGGGTTCCCCTGGGTCCAAGGTGAAATTTCTTGGAGCAGAGGTCCCCGAGCCGAATGGTGGCAACGCGATCCCTGAGAAAAGAGCGGACGAACCCGTAAAAGCGGGCCCCCAATCCCAACTCAGAGATCGAATCCAGTATGTGAGGATGTGAGATATTATCGAAAGCTTTCTCCAGATCGAGTGCAAGAATCCCTCGAACATCTCTGGTGTCTATGTCGAGAATTTGATGTTTAATCATTTTCATAACATCCTGCGTAGAGAGCGCGGGACGAAAGCCAATGAGATTGAAAGGGAAGAGCTCGTTTTGTTCAATGTGATGGGAGATTCGGTTAAGGATTGCATGTTCCGCGACCTTACCCACGCAAGACGTGAGCGAGATCGGTCGGAGCGTGCCGAGCCCGAGAGGTTTACTAGGCTTGGGAACGAGGACGACAAAGGCCGTTCGCCACTCCTTCGGCACCTGCCCCGACTCCCAAACCCGGTTGACCTCGTCAGTTAGTAGCTCAATGGATCTATCGTCCAGATTTTTAGGTAGCCTGTTAGTGATACCATCCGGCCCGGGAGCCGATTTTCCATTGAGATCAAAAAGGACCGCCCTGATCTCTGCCGTGTTGAAGGGGGAGTCCAGCTCCGCATCCTCCAGACCAGAGAAATCCGGGTAGTCTGCATCCGTGGTAGCCCCCAGGAGGAGGTACCTATCCGCCAGCTGTTGTAAGATTTGATCACTGGAGAGCCCAGCAGACCTCTCCTTGTGAATGAGCCGATCAACAGTGTGTTTACGATTAGCTTTAGTTTGCTTATCTCCCAGGAGGTGCTTGAGAATGTTCCATTTCGCCCCTGACCGCATCTGCCCATCGACAGCGTTACAGACCTCATCCCATTGTTGTCTGGCCAGGGTTTGGCTGTACGATTCAATCTCCTGTTTGAGCAGAGCAATTTTCTTCCTGAGCCGCCTGTTGAGTCGCTGCGTACGCCATCTGTTAAGTAAGGAGTTTTTGGCTTCAAGGAGCCTCGCTAGGCGGCTGTCCATGCGTTCCGTTTTAAGATCCGTCTCCACCACCTTAGTGGCAGCTTTAAAATCTGCCTTAAGACGCTCAAGTAGCTGGCAAAGGTCATCGTACTCTTTTTCATCGCTTTGTCTGAGTTCCCGAAAGGCATCCCAATCAACAATTTTGAAAACCCGTGGCGGCGGTGCTTTAACATCGAGGGAGATAGACGCGATGAAATGGTCGCTCCCCAAGTTCTCATGCAAGTTCTGCCAGAAAGGGCACTTGACGTTCCTGACAAAAGCCAGGTCCGGCGTGGTGTCCCTTGCTACAGAATTGCCGAGACGTGTGGGAAAGTTGTGATCAGTAACTAGTAACATATTAGGATTGGTAGTATGCTGCAGAAGCGCCCGCCCCTTAGCCGTATTATTGATATGGCCCCATGTCTGATGTTGCGCATTGAAGTCGCCAGCAACTTTTAACGGAGCCGAGCCCGCGATTTTGGAGGCTTTGCAGAGAAGCGAATTAAAAGTCTCCCGAGTATCAGATGGTGAGCTATAAACGTTGAGAATGAATAGGTGCTCCTTAAGCCGAGAGTTTGGGATTAACTCAATGAGTATGTGTTCCACCTTTAGGTCTGGACGTACATCGCGAACCTCAAAGGAGAACTCTTTGGATATGAGGGTGGCGACCCCGCGTTTTCCTTCCCCCCAGCAGGCCACGGAGCGATAACCCCGGAGGGCCACCTCTCCTTTAAGGGTCTCCTGGAGGAGTATTACGGCTGGCTTATTCTCCTGTGAGCTGACGAACTGCTGCAAGACTGCCTTCTTCCTGTGGAAGCTCGCGCAATTCCATTGCCAAATGACAAATGTTTTATTTAGCTTCGCCATGATTGCTATTTAGGTTTTGCTCCACCACCACCACCCTTGCAGAAAGGGACTGGATGACAGAGCTGACACCAGCGATGGCATCCTTAATTTCATGGACCACCCCCATAATTTCCTGTTTAAAGTCACTGAACTCCTTCTCGATATCTACCGGAGGGTCAGCGGCTTTTCGCTTACCGCCTCTAGGTTGTGCCTCGGCCTGCTGCACTTTCACCGCCCCTTCCGGCGTGCGTTCGCGCTGCCTAAGCTCCTCAACTAATGCTTTAATCTCCTGAAGCTCACTCCTCAGAGTTGCATTCTCACGCTATAGCTGCTGTATTCTAGCCGTAGCTTGCTCTGGCAACTGGCGCTGCACGATAGTGCGAGACTCACGTTTTGGGCCCACTCGTTCAGCCCAGGTAGGTTCCTGCTGAATCCGGGCACAGGAGGCAGACCTATCCCTCGAGCGATAGCGGCGACCCGCACCCCGCCCAGGGTTATCAAGGCCACCCCCCTGGTTGAACCCAAGCCCGGGAGCTCGCTGTGGCACGAACTCCGCGCGCTGCTTGTTTGCTTTTCTCCGTCGTCGCCTTCTACGCCGAACGATGTAGGGAACCTGGTACCTGCTTTGGCAGGCCCGATCCGCCGTCGGATGCGCTCCTCCACAGATGGAGCACTTCGGCTGGCACGTATGATTTACAGGGGGCGATGAGACCCCACAGTCCGGGCAGGTGATGACTGTAGGAGTGGGCCAAACGTCCGAGCGATGTCCCAGCTTTCCGCAGGTTCGACAGGCGTCGATCATGATGGTCATGATGATCATGGCGTCCTTATGATGGTGTTCTTCTGAGCAGATCTTACACCGACGTGTGTTACGGCAACTGTTCGTCCTGTGTCTAAATCGCTGGCAGTTATAGCACCGAAGTGCTGGACCAAGATATTCTTCCACTGGGTGACTGGTGAATCCTAAGTAGATTCTTCCTGGAATCGGGCGGTCATCTCGAAAAATCAGAATCACTGAGTGAAGTGGACGCGACGTTACTCCTCCATCTTCCTGGCGGTAGTATTTTATTTGCAGTCGCGCCGATATAAACCCTGCATCTCTCAAGTGTTCTAGGAGTTGTTCATCTGAATACTGCAGAGGAACATGTTTTACTTTCCCAACGTTCCGAGTGTATGTCTCTGGGATGAAAGGCTTAACTTCCAGGCCACCTACATTCGAAAGCATCAGAAGACGCTTGGCTGAACTTAAGGAAGCAATGCTGACACTGAAGCTTCCATCTCTGGTCGTTCTGAATGACTGCACTTTTTCTTTAGCAGCGGAAACCACTTCGGCTGACACTCGATTGGAGTTCACTTTCCAGAAGCTAGCACCTTCAGCTGTTGGACGAAAGACGACTGGGAGACCCTCTGCTCGTTTCTTTTCATAAGTAACCAACGTAAAGGGTTCATCTTCGCCCATGTCTTCTTCATCACTTAAGTAATAGGTTGACTTTGTATCGTCGAAAGGATTCTCTTCTAAGCGAAGCTTCTTGCTCTCAGCTTCATCGTATTCTATTGCTGCTGTGCTCACTGGAGCCATTTCGCGGTTGTGAATGAGCAAACGGGCCGGCTTTATCATGCTTGGGCGCACCTGTAAGCCCCAGGCTTTCCACTGTGTCCTGCAGTATCACTCATGTCGTTTAACACACTTAGACAAGCATAAGGCTCGTGGCGATGGCTACCAACCACCGTAGTGGTCGCGTACTAGCCAAGTCTTTGATAAAGGAACCTCGTACCTGTAGGGCGCCGAGCCCTCGAAGTCTTCACCCGACGTCTTGTTGGCACACCGCGAAAAAATGGATGTCAGCCTAATAGTCCGAGAAAAGAGCAGAAATTGAACAGTGCACAAAAACAGCGACCGAACAGATCCACTTCCACCACAAACGTTCCTGTCACTGAGTAAAAAAATGAATAAAAAAGGTTTCAACATAGAATTGCACTGACTACTCTGAATATTTTGACTTTTGGGGCTGCTTCGTTAGGGCCGCAGACGTTCCTGTCACTGAGTCCTAACGAAGCAGCCCCAGAAGACAAAATATTCAGAGTAGTCAGTGCAATTCTATGTTGAAACTTTTTTTATTCATTTTAAAACAGTGGTATGTGAGGAGACAATGGTAGATATTTTCAGGCTCTTTACAGCTTGAGCATAGAGGGGATGGCACCAGACCAAACTTGATTAGGTATAAATTAGGAGGTGGTACATGGCATCGTAATTTTGTTACGGAGACTTTTATTTACGCGTGGCACATCATTTATTATTCCATGCCAAGTGCAGGTGTAAAAAAACTGGATTCGGTATCGTAATTTTTGATGGGTCCTCAAGAAGGGAAAGTTTTCTGAACCTCGCTGCTGTTACATAAGCTGCTGCTCCGGTGGCGTTAAGAGACGTCGTGTTCTTTAGTCCGAGCCAGATTCCTAGTACTTTTGACCAAAATATATGTACTCCTAAGATGCAGCCGTGACGTCGGGTTTATGTCGATTGTAGTTAGGTGCAATGCGCTGAAGTTTATCAATGTACCAGCGTTAAGGGCTACCATTCTCGCGAGCCCCAGCGCTTGATATCAGATTATTGCATCAGGTGTTGCTAATACTGATGTTCTTGTTGGCATCATTGCGCAAGTGCAAACAACTGGTTGTATAAACATCCGCAACTATTCAACCTACATTCGTCCGTGCAACATTAGTTGATATATTTACCATCATCTCATGAAGTGTCGCTGATTAAAAATCACACCACTACCACCATTTTCAATTTGCATGCTTCGCATAACATCGATTCTCAAGCTACGTGAGATCTGCCGAATTGTAAGGGGCGAAGCTCCTTAAGGCGTGGGTCGTGCGTCTCCTGTATGGAATAGCCACCTATCGTTTTAGTCCTTGGAATTTCCGCTGGAAAGCGGTACTTGTATATGATGAAAAGATGCGAGTTAATGGTACCTGGAGTATTCACTAGATGGACGGACGGACGGGTGGATGGACAGATTGACAGGTGGATGGATGGATGGACAGATGGATGGGCATACACACAGAAAGACAAACAGACATACGGATGGACGCAGGGACCAACGAACGGGTATACATACATACATACATACATACATACATACATACATACATACATACATACATACATACGTACGTGCGTGCGTACATACATACATACATACATACAACTACATACATACATACATACATACATACATACACATACATACAACATACATACATACACAATACACATACATACATACATACATACATACATACAGGCAGACAGGGAGACAGACAGAGAAATGGAACGACGGATGGACTCAGCCAGTGGATGATTCACGGTTTGCAGATAAAAGTCTTCGAAGCTTCGCCCCACGCATCATCATTAACTCCGCGGATTTGATGTGATATTTTTTCGCTTGCAGGATTAGCTTGTATGACAAATAATACATTGAAGATTATGTGCTCAAGACGAAGTGTTTGCTGATTGTCGTACAAAAGTTGTGACGTTACAAACATTTGCAGTGTAATTAATCGAACAATTGTTGACGACAGTACAGTAAGCTTGACGTTTCTGTGTTTGAACAAGCGGCAGCGTCACTGAACCGGCGAAGACTCATAGACAACTCTTTTCCATTCTCCTTGGTTGACATGAAGTATGTGCCCACAATGCGGCTATATGCTTTTTTATGGAGCACCAAATACTCAAAATCGTTACCCATCTTTTCTAAACACGTTCACAGGATAAGAGCTAACTTGCTATCAAGTGTGAAACTCACGGGATGGCTT
>NW_023613467.1:0-51231 GCF_013339725.1 Rhipicephalus microplus
CATTTGTTCTGCAGTAGACGTAGTAACTGATGGTGATGGTGATGATGACTGCCTTTTGTGACATATGCCTACAATACTGCAACGCAAAGCACCATTAGATTTCCGCGTTTATTTCTTTTTAAGGACGTGAGTCATCATGAACAACGAACAATTATTCCTTATCGGCCAGACCCTTCAGCGTTGACAACCGTTTCACGAGCAGCAGCACATGCTGAAGAATGTCGGAAGCTTGCTCGTGCGTTCACGTCTTACGACCAGACCCTCCAAAAACAACGCCACGACGCATTAACGAAGTTTATGAGCTTTCCTCCTAACTCGCTGGAATGGCTATGGATTCATTATACACATCTGGGACTCTCTCACAAGCTTTCTTTGAGGTACCATGGCCCCTATTGCGTTGCACGCCAAACATCCCCTGCCAACTACCTCGCAGAGCCGCTGGACGCATCTCCGGACAAGCATTGTCGAGGACAGGAAACTGTAAAGATCTCTCAGCTCAAGCGGTAACATGACCCTTATGTGTACACCTATCCTTAGGTCACCAGGATGGCTCCCTCGAAGAAGACACGCTGTGATCGCAGGCTTGCATTCAATTAGAAGTTAGCCATTCAACTAAATAAATCTCTCGTTCTTCGAGTTAATTCCTGCTTTTTCATCCCCCGTTTCGGTATATACAGCATGGTGAGAAGGGCATTCGAATCTGACGCTGTTCGAGCGAAAAATCAGATGGAGAAGGTATTTGCGTATACTATATTAGACTATACTAACAAAAAACAATTGAGGTAGTTTTCTAACTGTGAACAATCAAAGAAAGTTCTATGATTCATCAGTAATTTGTTCGGAAAAAATAGTTCGAAGCTAAACCATTAGAATATTACGAATAACTTTATGCCACAAAAACAGTCAGTTATGTGAACACCGGTAAGCTCGTAGAAACAGTGAACGTCTACAAGATATTTTGAAAGGGTACATTGAAACTCAGTGGCTACTTCAGAATTGGTGTTGTAATTTGTCACGATTTCCCAGTTGTAGCTGATGCAAAATTCAGCATTGTTTTATTAAACATCATAAATCTGATGACGAGCAAAGATTATTGATGTTTCGTTTAGTTGGGAACACTAGAGTTTCATCTTTGACTACTATGGTCGGGCTGCATGTTCGCGTAAAAAGCTTCAGCGGGCACATCTTGGGTTAGATTTACTAAAATAATAAAAGTGCCCCTCAGATCTTCCAACATCTTGTCCCACGACGGCCTTACCACCTGTGCTGATCATTTGAAAAATATTCGCAAACACTAGGTGTATTTTAGGTGTGTCGTTTGATCTCTAAATCGAACTCAACGCGGCAAAATATGAATTGTAAAGATTTTTCTATATACACACACCCCTGAATGAAAAAAATGTATCACTATTGCAGATATGTACCAAAGAAACAATAACGTGTGCTCTTTTTGTTTTCCATATATGTGACCAAGATTTGTCGCGTTTTGCCTTAAAATTTCTTTTGCCCAGCTTCATCCTTTACATGAATGCTTTTTACCAATTCTATTGCGAGAAAAGGATTTAAACCGTATCATTAATCAGCATCACTCAACAAAGCATGAAGCGATGCAGTGCGTTCCAACACAGGGAAGTTGCCCTTTGAGTAAGTTGAATCAAGTTGGTCAAACGCGGTGTCACCAACATGTGCATTTGTGATGCCCTGTAAGGCAGTTTGCTAATTTTGTTGAATTCTTGTCACGTGCTGGTTTAAAGCACATTTAAAAAATCTGCGTCAGAGACCTTGACGAACCAAGACTATTTGCAAGGCAATTCAGTCGTACTAAAAATATGCAGCACGATCAATTAGAGTAGTAAATACTGAAGTTGAGAAACAAAGATATTCCTTAGTTTTTTTCTCCGTTTTCCTGGCACATTACACGCATAACCAGTTCTTGCATGCGCTGTGCCAGAAGGCCGACTTTCTTCTCGATTACTTTAGACAGTTCGGAAAAGCTTTAGCGTCCAACACAAACCGTTGACGTTATTCTGGAACTGACGCAGCCTCCCTGGATAAGACTGTAACCTTCAAGGCCGCGCATATAATATCTGACGCACCTTGCCTCTTTTAGATGCGGAGCATCTTATACTCGCGCCTTGTAGTGCGCCATCCGCACCGCTTCTCGAACATTCGACAGCTGACGCGCGCGCATGCGCCGTCGCGCCGTCGCCCACTCTTCCACCATCTGTGCATCCCTTCCTCCTCTACACACCGCGCGCGCTTCACTCCTCCACCATCTGTGCACCCTTCCTCCTCTACACACCGCGTTCGACATCTACAATTCTCCTGATTCTCCAGTGGACGCGCATGTGGCGTCGCGCTTCGAGAACATTCAACAGCTGACAGTGCATGCGCCGTCGTGCTGTATATACTCAAGGTCGGCGCTCGCTCGCTCAGTTGCCGCTCGTCGTTGGTTTGTACGGCGCATCGACGTCCAAGGTCGCGGTGAAATGAATTCCAACGAATCCACAAACACAATGATCGACGTCCCTTCGACCAGCGCCGCCCTTTCGCATACGTGTGTACGTGTTCACTCATTTAACACCCCCTCCTACAACCACGTTAACCAATTTAGCCATCGACCCAAGTAAGTCGCAATTAACACCCCATTTCACAACCACGTTAACCAATTTAGCCATCGACCCAAGTAAGTCGCACTTTAACACCCCGTTAACCAATTATATGGTCCGCATCCTCCTCAGTGTTCCCCCGAGGGAAGCTGCGGGCAATTTTTTTAAATGATCAAATACCAAGACTACCGCAAGGAACATTGGATCCTTTGTTAGAGATTCCCCACAGATCAGCCACCGGCACAAGTCTTGGTTTATCAGCTAGCTCCACCTCATCAGCCACGCTGATCTACGGGACAGTTGCTTTGATCAATAAATGAAATAAGAACGTCTCAAAATTAATTGCCTTTTTTTAGAACCAGACGTAACAAAAAGAATACGCAGTAATGCCGAGAAAAGTATAAGAGATGTTCTCAGAGGTAACGGTATTGTAAACCTGTGTATAAAAAGGTGGAGGAAGAGATCACGTGCCACTGCCAGTATCGAAAGCTGCGACCTTCGAGCAACACGTCCGACTCACTGCCACGGAGCTACGGTGGCGGCCACCCCTGGGCACTTTTTTTGGCATTATTGTCTGGTCTCTCCTTATTAACATTGATTTAACAAAGAAAACTAGCAGGTAAATTCAAAGCTTCCAGAAGTCATAGCAAGGGTCCCTTTCTGGAAGAGTTGATGCCTAGAAGTGGTATGCAGAAGTGTCTTTGTTTAAATACTATCTCGTAACAAAACCCGAACGACGCGACACCAACTGGTGGAAATACAGGGTTCGAGGCTTGCCATAATGGCAGCGGATCACGATACCAGACGGGTTCACGTTTAAATGCCCATATATACCCTATAAATTGGACGGGGCATGACCGCCACCATGGCTGAGTGGTACAGCTTTGGATGAATTATTGGAAGGCCGCACATTCTAATACCGTCGTTGACAAAAAGCCATTTTGCACATTTTTATTCTTTACATTCCTAGAATTACTTCTAATAACATATTCTATACTTTCCTTGCAATATTTGTCTGTTTATTCTTATATATTATCTTACAAAGATAACGTGCCCTTAAATTTGCAGATTTTTGAGTGGTTGACTAAAGTACAAAGACTGCTTTCCACTAAGAGATATCAGCAAGTTACCGCAATTTTTAGAGAGCCACGTGCGCACGGTGCATGCAGTTTTGTGCAAACTAGCCCGGTAGCACTCATTCTGAGTTTTCGCTACGTTGAGGCATAGTCATCGGGTGTCATCGTTTTCATATAACGTTGTTGTTAGAGGGCGAAAATAAACATCGGTATAGAAGTTTCAAAATACTGATCAAAATTGTAAATATAGAATATGTAATTTGGGTAGTGAAGCACTCTCATAAAACTTTTGTTAGATTTGGACACAAAGAAGAGATTCATTCTCTGCATTAGCGCAGCAGCGACCTGACAAAAGAAAGATAACAAAGTACTTGAATATGGAGAAATCCGGAAAGACACTCAGTCAATATTGAAATATAAGATATAAATAGACATGCGAAACGCGAAAGCAATTAGTTTTTATTCACGAAGCCATTCCTCAAATACACATGATGATATGGTATTTTATATTGAACCAAAGATAACCGAACATTCAAGACAACAGCTTACTTCTAGCTCAACTAAGCCTGGTAATCGAACTCTGAAATTATTATTAAATAAGAGGAAATATCCAGAGGCATGTAGTGATTCATCGGCATTGCGGGCAAGCTGCTATAAAAAGATTTATCTGACATGTACCTGCCAGGCAGAATGTATGAACCAGTTAATTAGTGCTGCATGGTCATGTCATAAGCTGGCAGTTACGACCACGGGGAGCGTTGCCTATTTCTAGCGCGTCATTCGTATAATAAAAACAACATGAGACATGATTTAAATATAATATTGAGGTTCGGAGAACAATAGTGAGAACTAAAGCTTATTGTATTTTGCTATGTATGTCTGTATACATTTTAACGATCTAATTAGAGAACATTCAAAAGGCAGGTCAATTTAAACGCCTGAAATGTGCTGATATAATCTTGTAAGAGCACAACATGCGTTTAATATTATTGTAAACTGCTAAATGTTTCCAAACTAAGTAATAGTGTCGCATTGAGTAATCAGACATATCTTCATCTAAATGCCGTACGAAGTACTCCTCCCGAGTGAAACCTCTCATGCATTTTAGCAATCACTGTTCAGCATTCCTCAAATATCACAGCCATTCTACAACGTACTTGACAAGGATAACTTAAGATACATGTTAAACAAAGTGAATCAAAATTACACGAATGATCAAATATCTTCTCATTAAACTCTTGCCAATCACATTAACTTTATTCTTAGCGTACCTGTACAAACACGTGATAGAGAGAACATTTAGATGAGCCAAAGGTTTATAGAACGCTAGTTGTTTAGGTTGACTTATTTAAATGCCTGAAAAAGAAAAATACATAGAACTTTTCTGTGCGTACCAGGTCGTTTTAATGAAAACCGGAAGACAATACAGGAACAGTAATCATAAATTTGTAATTAAGGGTATGTTTGTGACAATGAAAACATTTAAATTTGAGGAAAGGCCAAAGTGGCTCGCTGCAAGAACATGGTGCTTAGCTAGGATGCCACGACAACTTCTGTCGTTAATTATGTCATAGTATGATCTCATACCGTGACGTATAAATGACGACAATGGTCACAAAGATCGGTCACAAGTTGATGACGTGATTAGATGGGGTATCGTGTTGACGTTGCCATACGGGATCGCTTAGTGGTCCTTGTCAAGCCGATCACAGAGTTCATGCAATGCCACGCAAAAATTGAAATTATTAATTTGCAGGAGGAAGAATGTAGTTGACTGGAACATCAGGGCAATATCTGGGAATGTGAAGGACACACTACCACTTTAAATCCTCGAGTAATTCAGGCCGAGATGTCAAGAACTCAATCACTTACTACATCACCAACAACGAAGCTGACTTTTGTCTTTGTATGTTACTCAGGGTACGGCACTTACGCCATCCTTCAAATGGCCGTCTGACCAATCAAAACAAAATCAAATAAAATAAAATTACGAGTTTCATACGAATGAATGAACACTAGCCCAGCAACTCATCGCAATAACCACCATGAGAAGAAGCACATCAGATATCATTTTGTTTCAAGATATTTCTAAAAAGCAGTATTTTGTAGGCAGTGAAGTACTTCCACGTTAGACTCAGTCAATGTAGGTAAACATATATTCCAAAGTTCACCGTTTAAAAATTATGCAAAATTAGAAATAACTCCATTTTTCTAATATGTAGGATCCACCGCAAAGCCTAGGCCCCCATACTTCAGGAAGATAAGAGAAATAGGTTCTCTATTTTGTTGGATTAGTGGACAAACGTGCACCATAGCGTATTCGACAATTTTATTTTAAGGCAATTCTTAGAAAACTGCAAGCACTTTGAGCGTTTCTATTCACCTGCCTAATTGTGTAGCCGCCTACGTCTGCGTACTAATATGATCGCCTTTTTATTTTATTGTAGACCAGAATACGAACAGGAAGCTAAGAGAGTTTGTGGAACATTACTGTAATCATCATTCAAATAACGCGAAAATTTATTCATGTATGTCTTCAAACCTTTTACTCCATTGCCGTGCGACTTATACACGCATACCGTAGACCTTGGTACGCAGATATGGTTCACGGGTGTTTGGCAGTTGATATCTAGTCCGGATACAGTGAAAACAGACATTAGTAAAGAAATGCGAGACTGATTGCGCTTAAGTCGACTCAACGTGATTCGCGGCGACTGCGATTGTGATAGGGGAACCAGCCGAAGGCTAGCTTCATGGTCTGAATATGGGTGGGATAACGAGCAACGAAGTGCCTGTTGGCGTTACAGAAAAGAATCATTAAGCAGAAGAATCTTCGTATCAGAACCACAACTGCACAAACTGTAACAGAAAGGGCCACTTGCAAGCGATCTGCAAAACATTGTTCAAAAAAGGGGTTTTCACACATATCGTCACCATGGATAAGAATGTCAAGACTTCAGCTATCAAACAGTGTTTCAATAATGTACAAGTTCCAGTGGCTTGAGCATAGAGCTTAATGTTGAAGAGAAAGCTGTTTCGATAATAAAAGACACTGGGACAGTAGTCACAATCAATCCAAAGCATTTTTACGTGGTATTTTCTGCATGTCAAGTGCGTGAAACCAAACGTCTCATGGGCACATACACAAAAAACAGCTCGAAATATTCCAAAAAGCAAATGTCTCCCTGGACGATGAAGGAATTAGGCCACTTTACCTGCATTGGACGTGAAAGAGAGTGAAACGATAATTTCAGCCCTATTGCGAAGAGACTGGCTGAGAAAACTGTAGATCAACTGGAGCGCAGTACACAGCCTGGCTGCGCACAAACACATTGAGCTCAGGGTACATGCTCACTGGAAAGAGTTTGCCGAGCTATCGCAAGAAACTTTGAAGGTCGCATTCTCGTAAAAAATGAGGTTTACTCAGTGTTCGTTAACGCATGGGCAGTAGCGTTTGCTTTCAAGCATGAAGTACCAATGGAGTGAGGCATTCTCGCGCAGGCTGTAATACTGAATTGGGCAATGAAAAGCGACTGGGTAAAGCCTCTGGCGTTGGCTGTAAAGACAGGTGGCTCAGTATTAGGGTTATGGATGACTACAAAGATAAGTCGGGTCCTGTGATGAAAACGAACCATTATCTCTTGCCTCTGCCAGCCAGAAGATTGTATTCCACGCTTACTGGAGCCAAGGTCTTCTTCGTACTATATCTATCGCAAGCACACCAACAGATGCCACTTGCTGAGGATAGCAAAGCGTTGCTGCCGCTGAACACGCATTCAGAATTATGTCAGGTGGAGCGTCTGTCATATGGCATCTCCAAGACTCCTGCTATCTTTCGATCATTAATGACTGAAGTCCTGAAAGGTATTTCAAGAGTGGGTTACTATTTATGACGTCATTGTCGTAGGTGATAACGTAGACGATCAAGAAACCCTGGAAAAGGTACTTGAACGGAATGCAAATCATAATATCACCTTAAAAGATCAGAAGTGCATGTTTGAATTAGTCCGCCCCTTAATTTTGGCACAAAGTTATAGCATGTAGTATTTTTCGAACAGCTACAAAGTTAAAGCCCATCTTCGAGGCACTTCAGTCAAGTATCGTCACCGAACAGCGAGATTTCTTGGGCGTCCTGATTCTCTACGGATGGTTCATCAAAGACTTGACTACAGTCACCGCACGAATGTGTGACTGCTTAAGAAATATATTATCTGGCGACAATGGTGGGTGGCGACCGGGTGGCGGAAAAAACGCGTGGTAAATACAAAACACTAATGAGCTAGCCTGAAGTGGTTTCTTCCGATAGAATATTCAGCTTGAACACAAGTATTCAAAACCTGCCGCAAATAAATTTGTGGGGCGAAACGCGACGACACTATTGCGCAGTCATACAAATTATTAATATTATAAATTCCAGTTTCATTAATAATATTAGTATTATTATTAATATTGTTAATATTATTATTATTAGCAAAAATGCATGTGCGTTTTTGTATTCACTACACAATTATCATACACAATCGTCACACCTTTTAGGGGTTTGTGAATATAAATAGCTAAAAACTTGCAATATTGCTTTTGCGATTTGGTACAAGGTCGAAATGCCCGTATTGAAAATACCAAATATTTTGCGAATATCTTCCTAACTAGCAGAACCAGCAGTGATGCCCTGATAGAATAACACGTTTGGAGATCGAAGGCACAATTTTATTTTGCTTTGATGCCGCCCAGTACAGTGTTTCTGCTCCCTTTGCAGTAGTATCCGTAGATACTAAGGGTCAGATTTCCTCTTCTGCATCGGTTCGAACCAATTATTCTTACAAAGCAGGACAGATGGCCATTGGACTAGCTCAGCTTGATCCACAGAAGACTGATATTTATACGACGTTTAAATCCGCTGCTAGGGCCTTCGCTTCTGGTTCCGTGTGATAGGAAGTTTTTAGAACTCTCGCTCACAAAGAACTCACCCACAACACTATTATTTGGTTCCAGGCTCACCTTGGTTTGAAGGTCAGAGGCCCTCCCAACGTCAACAAGCTAGCCCACTCCATGGCACGAGGCTTCACTTACCGCGCCGGGACTTGTGCTTCTCAGACACAGGAATCGACCCCCAACCTTCATTTTACGGACATTTTGACTACCTTCAACGAGATCACGAAGCACTATCAAATACGACGTAGGTCCTTTCGAATACCACACGAAAAGTTGTCTAGGCCCCAGGAAATATCTTTTCGCATGCTTCAGATGATATCATACCCTTGCCTAGTAACATATAACCCGTACTCCGATATTTCATATGTTTCTCCAGACTGCCACAATCGCAGTGATTTTAACCACATGCTCTCTTTACAAGGACCCTCTTTACGGGCCCCTCTTTACAAGGAAAAAAAATGAAGAACCTAAACCTGTTACTCTTCTCGGGACCGATGAGAAGAAACTTTATGTGTTATCACATTTGCGTTGTAGCATTCACCATTCGTCGACGTACACAAAATGTGTATACACGAAAGCAAATCCTAGTTGGCTAAATTGTTAGAAACCACAAGTTATGACATTTTCAAAATGCTGCCAAGAAGACTATTCTTCTAGGTTTACATATAAAAACCTGGGCGTGAAAATGTTTTTGAAGATTCTACAAGAAATTTGAAATTGCCAGGCAAACTGCGCATTCTTGAGTAGATTTTCGAAGCACGAGGCTGAGAAAATTTGCTAAAGCATTCTCGCGGTTTGCAAGTCAAGCATATTATTTTTTCCAGGAAGATTTTCAAATAGAATTTTGCACTAGCTTTCGGGTTATCCACAGGGCTTTATGATATTCCTCCATCTTGAAATATGGAGCCGTAACTATTTTTTATTGATTTCAATGTCAGAAGCTGCATGTTGGACGAATCATTATCTACGATTTGTATCATATTTTCTTTGACACAAATACGCTGCGTGAGATGTGTTTTTGATTGATTGACACTTTAATTACCGATTACCTAATGAAAGGTTTCTGAGCTATTGTTACTATTATTATCACATGAAATTATTCGTGTCATTTTTTAAACAGGTGTAGACGAAATATGACGCGTTATTAGTGTTTCTGAGAGGTTGAAATTTCAGTCATATATAATTTATATAAATTTTCATATGCTACTATACCATCCTTTTAAATAGCATTGTGTTCAAAGATTGTGGCATGTTATTCGGTTATTCTATGTGCTGATTTTTTTTTTCTGGTGAGCTACATCATGATTGCTTTCCTTGGCCAATCACTGTATATAAAAGCGCGTTTGACCCTTCTCTTCAGAGCACGACATACTTTGACGATTACTGCCTGCTGCTTTCTGCAATTCTTAAGGTAAGAAATGGAACCTTGCATCTGTGAATCTAATTTTATTCGTTCTGCTCTGCATTCTGCCTTGCAGACATTTTAAAGTATTTCGAATCACAATATGCTGACAAGCACGCCCATAATTCTCTCCCAGTCTAGTGGTTCACATTAAAATCTCACCACCACGATCAACACGCTTGAATTTCTAATGTGGCTACTGCATTGTGTACCAGATATATTTGAGAATAGAAATTCCTTGAGTTATTTATTCACCTACATGAAAAAAATTATGAATATTAGGGCCGTATCGTAGGCAAGGCCCAAATTGTTAGTTCATATAAAACATTTAACCTCATGGATCTTCGGTTTGACCCAACGAGATCTTCTCTTCGGTACATACGCCCTAGGGAATGCAATGAGCGTGCTATATTAGGACGTTCAGTTGTTAAATCAGTCATTAATTACGGGACTTCTCCCCGAAAATAAATCAAGATATTGTGATGTAATTTACTGTGCTGGTTTTAGATATTCATGCAGAATACGCAATCAAGGATTCATTTGACTTCACGCAGTTTACTGAAGTATATGATGCGAGTGATGTAAATTATATAGAAGCAGTCCAGTGTTATTGAACTCACTGTTTACCGTTGACTTTCAGTAAACTTTCGTCACTATTTCATGTAATGATATCATTCTTTTTATCTTATAATGATTTCATTGCTTTGGGTGATTAACACACTGGCGCCGAAATATGGAAGAATCTTGATTTCCTAAATAGGCAGACCAAGCATCAAGCAAGGCTACCAAGGTCGTGATGCTGCCCCGGTTAAGTTCCAGAGAATTCTTCACGGTGCGAACTTTCCGTGCGTGAAATTTTCATATACAATAAATTTGGTACTTTATAAATCAGAATTGAAGCCCATAATGTTGTTCTCTATTAAAGTTTCATTAGGTATAGTTTGGCGTCTTACAACGTGTTCATTGAATAATTTTTCCTAAGCATTTCTTCACAAATTTTGGGATGTGTGCTTTTCACCGGGGACAACATCATGAGAAGTTGCCAAAAAATCAGTCTCGTAGTGCTTATTGGCACTGTCGTAGGTAGAAAATTTCTGAAATATTGTTATTTACACATTGTATTGTTACGAAGATCATTTGGTATCGCGTAAGATTAAGAATGACGAATGTTATCTTTAGTAAGAATATTAAAGCCACCTGCATAAGGTTGCTTCTAGAAAACTCAACTTCAGGAAGTCTACACGAATGTCACCCGAGAAAGACTAGTCACAAAAAAGCGGAGCGAAATTTAATTAATTTTTAGCGTTTTGCTATCTCATTGGTCATACACAACGCGCCAAAAACAAATAAGGATAATGAAGATGAGCAGCATCTTGCTGAAATGTGTATATCGACGAAGCGAAATTGACACCATTGCTATAAAAAGCTAGGCCATAAATTAGCATACATGTCGGAGATAACAATAAATGTTTCTGAATAATAAGTAAAACAAATAACAGATTCCACGTAATGTTGGTATCTATGATATGCAAAGGACGATTTAGAGAGGTTCATATGTAATTTTAAGGTCCGCACAATGCTAGGAGGCGGACGTAAATTATGCTGAACATGACTTGCATGCCACGATTATTATTTTTCCATGTGTAAGTCACTTTCGTAGTCTATTCACGTTACGTGATACAAAATTAGGTGTCACATAACGTGAAATATGGAGCTAGCGAAACGGCTGTGCGGACGCTATGAGCGTAGCATGTAGTCATGATTTGCATCCCACGCACGTCATGACTATTATGTTTGGATGTGTCATTTACCTTCATCGTCCATTCACGTAATGCGAAACAAAATTTAATATAGGTGGAACGAGCCAAAGAGCCGCGTGCGCGCTTTGAGCGTAGCATGTAGTCATGTTTTACATGACATGCACATCTAGATTAATATAACTGGACGCGTCATTTACCTTCATCGTGCATCACGTCACGTAATACCAAATTGGGTATAAGTGGAGCCAGTGAAACGGCTGTGAGCACGACATCAGCGTAGAATGAAGTCATGTCTTACATGACACGCATGCCATGATTATTGTGTTGGGACGTAACATTTACCTTTGCCGTCTATTCACATCAGCTGATACGAAATTTGGTATATATGGTGCCAGCAAAACGGCTGCTTGCACGTTATGTGCGTAGAATGTACATCTTTTACATGATTCGCATATCCAAATTATCATCTTTGGAGGTGCAGTTCACGTCATATAATGGGTAACTAATTGAACATATCATTTTAACGCGTCATTCACGCCATATATACCAATTGTCGTATGTGTGGAGCTAGCGAAACGTCAAGGAGCATGCTAAGAGCGTAGCATGTAGTCATGTTCTACATAACACGCATATCTTGATTTATGTTTGGGCCTGTCATTACCTTCGTCGTCTATTCACGTCATCTGATACCAAATTGGTATATGTGGAGCTAGCAAAACGGCTGCGACCGGGCTATGAGTGTAGCTTGTAGTCGTGTTTTACATAACACGCAAGTCATGGTTGTCATGTTTGGACGTGTAATTTACCTTTTTCATTCATTCCCGTCCCGCAACACAAATTTCGTGTATTTGAAGCTAGCAACACGACCACAAGCGTACCATGAGCGTGCCGTGTAGCCATGGCTAGTCATAACTTGAAAGTCATGACCTGAATGTCATGATCACCAGGTAAGGGTTTGTGATTTCTGTTTATAATGCAGCCATGTCAATAGTACTACTTTTGCTAAATATCGTGTGAAAAAAAGCACCTGCAAGGGCATCAAGAATATGAATTCTAAATCATGACATTCATGACATACATATCATGATTTCCATGTTTTGACTAGACAATTATTGTTCCTATACAGTCATGTTAAGTAATATCAATATTGGCATTGATACCATTTTCGAGACGGCCAGGAGAGATAAAAGTCGTAGGCGGTTTGATGGATGCGCTCGAAGTCGTCGAAGTTGGCTAAGAAATGTTTCGCATTTGAAAGTGGCATTTACCACACATAGCGGTTCGAATAACACGATAGTGAAACGTCTCTTTAGAAACCTGCCGGAGCATTTATGTGCAATACTTCAAGAACAGAAAAAATTACAAAGTCACTTTAAGAACGGCAAGCAGCTCAAAACTTGCAAAATCAAAAATCTATATGGGAGCCGACAGATGAAAACACGTAGTGGGATAGTCAGGTTGAACTGTAGAAGTGCCTTGGACGAGCTGGCCGACGTTTCGATAGAAGAACATATCTTCGGCAAAGGCACCTTGTCATCTTTCGCGTGTTAGCTTTAAGAAAGTTAAGAGTGACGTCATCTTCTGGTGGTGGCGCGGGTCCCTGTTGGCTATTGCCGTCTTGAAAGAGAAAAACTATAGATCAGAGGCATGCAGTCGTCATTAACTTCAAATTAAAATATTCTTGGAGGATGGGGTAAGACAGAGAAAGAAAAGAAGAAAAAAAGAAAAACAGAGAAAAAGAGGCAGAAAAACACGCAAACTAGGAGGGATGTGCTGCAAAGCAGTGTCCGCTATAGACAAAAAAATTTGAAGAGCTTGAAATTTTATGCCCACAGACGGTTGCCGTGTCCGGCGACTACAAAAAGTTTCCGACGATAGCGATTAACACCTGTTCTCGAAACACTATGAGTGGTACTCATAACAAGAAACGTGGTTACAATAGAAGAGGGGGCTGGGTGGGGAGGCAGCGTACTTTTATATGCCAATATGCCGAAAGTAAGTGATGCCGGATGGGGTCGGAAAATCACGTATTTAATGTGGACGGTCATTGGCAAAAATATCTTTTGGGTATCCTCGTCGGTGGCCCGCTCAGCGAAATTGCCTAAAGAATTTATCGGCATGTTGGCTGAGAAAAAGGATAAATGAGAATGCAACGGAAATGAGCAACGACGAAAAACACACAAAGAAAAAAAGAAAGAAAAAACGGAATAGATGAGGCGGGGTGGAATTAAAAGGGACGCTAAGGTTAACAAACGGGAAAAAAAAGATGCAGGGTGGAGGTGACACAGGGAACTTTTGTGTGGGAATGACTAACGATGCGCGCGGGTTTGGTTTTAAAAGTGAGAAAAAAAAGCAGTGGCTGATTTCTAGAAATCAAAAACTTCGTAGTTGTATATAGACACAAGCATATATATTTAAAATGAAAAATAACAGAGAATAACAATGGTACGATTTGTAGACTAGGAGAGATTTTATGTAATACCAGTTATGTCTATTTGAGGGCTGAGTGTATCTGTCTTTGTAAATATTGCTCCAATTGTGCTATGGCCTTAGAAACTCCAAATTGCCCCACGATGCATTGATTCCGGATGGGTGTATCGACTGAGTGACTGAAATTTGTGTATCAAATATGATTCCGTGCATTTAGTTTTTCGAGGTGATCGTAAATTAGTTCGTAGAAGGTGGAGCTATGCTTGGTCGACATTGAGGTCCTGTGGATTGAAGTGAGCGGCTACGACTTTTGGTAAACTGTGCTTTGTGTCTGCACGGTGGTCATTCAGTCGTACATGAATTGGTGGCCGAGTATCGGCTATATAATATTTCCCCAAGAGCCACACTTGAGACAGTATAGTCGGTTGGTACAAGTAGAGGTGAAGCTTGATGTCACCTTGTGGATGTAATCAAATGTTGTGCTTCTACGTTAGTTGCCAGCTGTATATTTGCAGGCTGAGCATCTCGGCCAGCTATAGGAGCCAGACGTTGTTCTAGTCTTTGCTTTAAGTTTTGTGTGAACAAGCATATCCTTGCAGTTAGGTCGCGTCTGTAGACGACCTAAGGCGGTTTGGGAAAGCATTTTCAATGTTTCTGGTTGGTAGTTGAAATTGGAATATTTTGTGAGGATGTTGTTTATCTTCAGGAAGCATTAGAAAACTTTGTAATGAGAAGAGGCGTAGTTGCTGTTGGTGTGCTTTAAGAGCACGGTTGTAGTGCTTCGTTGCGGTACAGTTCCAGAGCGTCCGTGTAGTCTTTGTAGAGGAATGGGCGAGGTTGTTTCTTTCTCTTATAGATCGATTAAGGCGGTAAGTCTGTTTACGTAATCTTCGTTTTTTACGCATATGCGGCGTAAGCTTCTTACCTGACTTTTGAAAATGCCCTGTTTACAGTATCCCTGGTGGTAGCTTGTATATTCGCGTTATTGTTGCTTGTCGAATGTTTTTTTTTCACAGAGTTGACTTTAGTACACCATATTCAAGATAAATGGTGGTGTCTAAAAGGTTGATGCGCTTAGTAGAGGTATCGGAGGTGAACTTTATTGTTGTATGAAATGAGTTCTGCAATGAAGTGAAATTATCTAGGTTTTGCGCCCATGTCCCCATAATATAATTATGTCAGCTAAATACCATAAGTACGTGTCAGGTTTCTTCTTACAGTGAGACAGGATTTCGGTTTCTAGAATTCCGATGAATATATTCGCTAGGGGGAGCAAAGGAAGTACCCACGCTTTTTCTTTTATTTGGAGGTAGTAGTTTTTCTCGAATTCGAAACAGTGATGTAAAGCACTAATTTTGCTAGTGTTAAATATACTTCAGTACAATGTTGTGCGTTCTGTTCGAATATTGTTAGCTCAACTGCAGCAAAGCCCTCGGTGATATAGATATTGCCCAATCGTTTTCATAAGAAGGTAGTGAAACGGCCGCTAGCGCATCGTGAGCATAGCATGTCGTTATGTAGTTACATAACCCGCATTTCATGATTATCTTGTTTGCACCAGTCACATACTTTCGCCATTCATACACGTCCCATATTACCAAATTCTGTATATGCAAAGCTAGCGAAACGGCCGTGAGAACATCATGAGTGTGGCATGTAGTCATGCTGTTACAAGCAGGCATGTCATGATTGATATGACATGTTGTTACATGACACGCATATCACGCATGACATGAAACGCATGTCGTGGTGTTCGCCATGCCGTCATGTCATACCATACCAGTTTTGCAACATATCAAATGAATAAAACCACCGCAAGAGCATCAAGACTATGGTATGTATATCACATTTATGACATACATATCATAATTTTTAGGTTAGGACTATTAAGTTATGTTCGTAATACAGTCATGTTATATCACACCAGGTTTGGTATTGATACTAAAATCTAAACGGCCAGGAGAGCTATAAGTCGCAGGCGGCTAGATAGATAGATAGATAGATAGATAGATAGATAGATAGATAGATAGATAGATAGACAGTTGACAGATAGATAGATAGATAGATAGATAGACAGATAGATAGATACAATCAAAGTCGCTAAACTTTGCCAAGACACGTTTTGCATGTAGAACTTATCTTTATAACTGCGAGATGGAGGCACAGCCTTTTCGCTAAGTAGGCGTACTATGATTATGAACTGAAATAGCTGTGTAGCTAATTTAGAAACGAACACGATTCAGTACGCTGCGTAAACATATCTATGTACGAGTAAAGCCCGAGGGCGTAGGCTTATGATATTGCCTGTTTTTTACTAATATATGATCATTGCGTGCTTTAAACGTTCACGTAACACAACGCGCGACCATCATGCATGTTTTTTTGTTTTCAGCGGCGCTAAGTATGTGCCCTCTTGCAACCAGCCTGGAAGTCATGTTCAGGCCGCGCACAGAAGAGATTGAAGATGCAGCTCAATGAACCACCGCAACAATTATGTTGAGTTTGCCTGTTCAGCAGACCCGAAACGAAAGCTGAAATCAGCCTTGAAATAAAGCATTGAGCCTGAAAATTTCTGTTGTTTTACATTTATTTAGGTATTTTAATAATGTAATGTAATACATTGTTTATAGTTTATTTATTTATATTCTTCGGTATACAAATTGGGGTTGGAATAAGAGTCATAAGTAACTGACCTGAAACGGCGAAAGTGGTTAGATGGCAACCGGCAATCTATTGAAACTGCTGCGTATACTATATAATGGGTATTCAGTCAGATGTTCCTGTATACGAGCGTAAAGTATGACACTGTGTCAAGAAAACTGCACAATATGTTCGCAAGCATTTAATAAACTCACTCATTATTAATTTCAAACGTTATACCTACCCGTGGCAGCCCAGTGCTAATAAATATAGCAAAGTTCCTCTTAATAGCTAGAAGAGTTTGGTAGAGCCTTCGACAAAATAAATACTCAGCCAACTATGACCCCAAATGCTTCTTAGATGCATTGTTGATATGCAGTAGTCGTGACAATATGCTAAATTTACACAACAATAATAGCATTATATTAACAAAATTTTACCGTGCTACGTGCTTGCGCATGCAAATGCGAATAAAATGAAACAACAAAATGGCGCTCAAAACAAGAACTGCTTTTCTTACTGCAAAGCTGCGACCACGGGTAGGTATAACGTTTGAAATTAATAAATGGGTGACTAAATAAATAATACCAGTGTTTTTCGAAACTGGAAGTATGCTAGAGTACGAGTGGGCGAATATTCGAAGATTTCAGATAACATATCGAGTAACCTCTTTTTCGTGTCGGTACTTAAATGAAATTCTGAATATTTTAAAGAAAGATATTTTGCGAATAAGCAGTGAGGAGAAATGCCCCAGAGAACGAGACGTTGAAGCAACGAGAAGTAGTGGGTTTATTTAATTACTCGGGAGGTGCATGCAATAATGTAAATAATGACTATCCATGCTGTACTGAATGCAATTTGACGACCTTTTGCTTGACCCACCAGTGTTTTAGAAAAAGGGAGTCTAATTATACCCTTACTTTTTCCAGGATAATTATAACAACGTTTAGTCACAAAAATTGCTAAGATATCTGCTACAAAGTTATAAATATAGGCAGATCTCACGTGCTGTGAGAATTATGATATGCAAAGCACGAATGAGAAAGGTGTATATATAATTTTAACATCAGCACAATCATAACCCAAAACCCATGGCACTGGTCCAGCGCCATACCTGATTACTGGACCAGTGACCAGTGTGGCGCTGACACTGAGCAACGCTTTTAGATACGGTCAGTTGGCAAAGCGCTCGGCTTTCCGGCGGTGCGGAGCAGCGTACTGCAATCGCCGACCAGACGGTGGCGCTGCGGTAGCGTTTGATCGGTATTGCTGCGTGGTCTGCTTTTGCTGGAAAGGCGCCGGTAGGAGTCTACCGCATAGTTTGGAAGCACAAGCGTAACTTCGCTCGCATTTACTCTCGCTTAAGCAAAAAGTGCTTTTTCGTTGTATCTCAACGTTATAACAAAAAAAAAACAGCATCACACACAAGAGAAAGAGAGAAAGAGAGAAGCAAGGATTGCACAGCGCCCTTACCTTCCTTCATTCTGCGTCACATTGTAACCAGCGCTTGTTCTTCGCCATTGCGCGTACAAATCGTTCCAGGATCCCATAATGCCCAATCATATTCTAACTTTACTAGAACACGCATTACACGGCCAATATCTGCTGCAAAGCCTTGAAAATCAACAAGCAAGGAATCAAGAAGAAATGGCCGCATATTCGCGGAGTGAATGATGGAGAATGGGGCGAAGCAGTCGTCCGTCAAATCGTTCTTGCTTCCGTCCGTGCGACCGTCCTTGCGTTCATCTGCCCATCTGTGTGTGCGTCTGTTCGTGCGTCCGTCGCTGCGTTCGTCCATGCATCTGCCCCTGCGTCCGTTAATGCGTCCATCTATGCATCTGTCTGTGTGTCAATTCTTCCATTTATTCAACACTCCAAGTACCACCATCTCGCATTTTTTCATCATATATTCCCCGTATAGAAGCACCGCCATCCAGTGGACAATACAAGGACTAAACGTGAGGTGGCACACGCACACTTTTTTGTGGCTTGCGCTTCGGGTGTACTTCCCACCTTTAACCACCTCGAGTTCATGGTATATACTAGTTCACTGTATTCATGGCACGGCGGCCCAACGCTCGCTAAAGATTTCTAAAACCAAGGAGGTTACGCCCAGCGAGTATAACGTAGCAACCTTTTTCTGTCAGATAGTGCTCAATGGAAATGCCAATGTCTGCTAATGGAAAATGAGAGACAGGAGATTTCCGCTCTTACTTTCTTACGGCTTGCGCTTCATATCTACTTCCCACCGTTAACCACCTCGAGTTGATGGTGTATACTAGTTCATTGTATTCATGTCACATACCTGAAGCTTTTTCTTCAGGTATGTGACATGCGAGCTCCAGGTTTGAAGTTTGAAGTTTGAAGTTTGAAGTTTATTTGCTTCCATTACAGAAACAAGGAGCAGGAGCAAAAGGCTACAAAGGCCTGACAAAGGGCTCCCACTCCTGTTGGCACTCAGCATCAGCGGTACATATGGCAATACAAAATTCATCACAGAAATTCATATCAAATTAAAGATCATATAAGCAGTATACAGACCATCTGATGAATAATACATGATAAAAAGATAACATGTAGGTTAAATCAAATCAATCCGGATAAGCAGCCCGGAATACCAAAGAAATATGCACAATAAACAGTCGCAAAATACATAAGATTATTATTATACAGAATAAAATATACTGACTTCAGTAAAATATAACAGTAAATATAACATAACAGTATGACATGAAAAAGATACGCATCATACATATTCCAATTGATGATTTATAATATACAGTTTCATAGATTTTTTCGACATAGTATTAAAATCAAGGGGGCTTAGGACTTAGGTTAGTTCAAGATCTACGATGACACCTAATATTTTATGAGTGCTCTTATACGGGAATTATCTGCCATCGATGCACAATGAGTAGAGAGACATCGGTTTGCGTGTAAACGCCACCGCTGCGCATTTTTCTTTGGCGATAGTGAAATCTTGCTGGCGAAGGTATGTCGATGTCATTCTTGAAGCTTTCTGTATTCTTGCGCGCACTTGAGGCCGTGTCACGCCGGACGCCTAAATGTAGATATCGTCAGCGTAGAGGGATATATAAGCCGTCTGGGCAGCATTTCGATGAGCCCCACGAGAACCAGGTTGATAAAAGTCGGACTCAAAACGCCGCCTTATGGAGCCCTACGACTTGTGAAATACTTATTCGTAGACCCATCTTCAGTTAGAACGAACATGGATCTCTTTGTGAGGTAGCTTCCTACGCATCGACAGACACGACCTCCAAGTTCAGCTGCTTCAAGAGCATTGAGAACAGCCTCGTGGGTCACGTTGTCATAGGCACCCTTCACGTCTAAGAACAGAGCTACTGACAGCCGCTTCTGTGCTTTCTGATGCTGAACAGAGGTCACTAAGTCAATAATGCTATCAACTGAAGACATACCTCGTCCAAAACCAGCCATAGCATCAGGATGTATGTTATAATGTTCCAGGTACCATTACATGCGTGTGAGCAGCATCCTCTCCATGACCTTGCCAACGCAGCTTCCTAGTGCTATAGGCCGGTACGATGCCAAATCGAATAGAGACTTTCCGCGCTTTAGCAAAGGCACCAGGCAACTACACTTCCACTCGTCAAGCACCAGTACATTATGCCAAGACTTATTGAAAATGTCCAGGAGAAAGCGCTGTGCCTTCGGGCCTAGGTGACGTAGGGCAGTATAGGTCACTCAATCCAGACCTGGGGACGATGAGCATCTGCATGTGTTTAATGCCGCATGAAGTTCTTCCATGGTGAATGCAACCTCCATTTTCTGATCTCGTGTGACCGGAACATCTTGTGGCAATAGATCGATCGGTATAGAGATGTCGCCGGCGATCTTTGCACAAAATTCACCAGAAACACCAAGCTGTGAGCGACGTTGATGTAGCGCCAGAGCGGCGAATGGATGAAGCTGTTGCGGATGCGAGTGAATACCTCAAAGAGTCCTCCATACGGGAGACAAGGGCTTTCGAGAATCTGGCGAGTCACAAAAATTCTTCCACCGTTGTTCATGAACTTTGTGCATTCGACGATGGATTTTTTTCTGAATGCGTCTGGATTCTCTGAGGTCAGAGATAGATTTCGTGCGTCTGTATCTCAACGGAAGTGGCAATGGCTGCTAAGGAGAAATGAGAGACAGGACAATTCGGCTTTTTCTTACGGCTAGCGCTTGGTATCAACTTCCCACATTCATCCACCTCGAGTTTATGGTATATACAAGTTCATTGTATTCTTGGCACTGTGGCCCAACGCTCGCAAAACCATACTAAAACCAAGAAGGTTACGCCCAGCGAATATAACGCAGCACCCTTTTCCTCTCGGATAGTGCTCAACTTAAATGCCAATGGCTGCTAATGGGAAATGAGAGACAGGAGAATTCGGCTTATACTTTCTTATGGCTTGCGCGTCGTATCTACTTCCCACCTTTACCCACGTCGAGTTCATGGTATGAGCTACGGTGGCGGCCACCCCTCTGTACTTTTCTTGGCATTATTGTCTGGTCTCTTCTCATTTACATTGGTCTAACAAAGAAAACTAGCAGGTAAATTCACAGCTTTCAGAAGTCATAGCGAGGGTCCCTTTCTGGCAGACTTGATGCCTAGAAGTGGTATGCAGAGGTATCTTTGTTTAAATACAATCTCGTAATAAGAACATGAGCTACATGACACCAAACTGGCGCAAAATACAGTGTTCGAGGCTTGCCAAAATGGCAGCGGGTGACGCTTCCAGACGGGTTCACGTTCAAATGCCCATATATACCCTATAAAGTGGACGGGGCATAAACGCTACCGTGCCTGAGGATTATAGCTATGGATGAATTATTGGAAGGCCGCACATTAAAATCCCGTCGTTGGCAAGTAGCCATTTTGTTCAGTTTTTATTCTTTACGTTCCTAGAATTTCTTCTAATAACATATTCTATACTTTCCTTGCAATATGTGTCTGTTATTCTGATATATTATTTTACAAAGATAACGGGCCCTTAAATTTGCCGATTTTTGAGTGGTTGACTCAATCAAGTACAAAGACTGCTTGCTGCAAAGAGATGTCAGCAATTTACTGCATTTTTCAGGCAGGCACGTGCTTACGGAGCATGCAGTTTTGTGCGAACAAGCCCGGTCACACTCATTGTGAGTTTCCGCTATGTTGAGGCATATACATCGGGTGTCGTCATTTTCATACAACGTCGTTGTAACAGGGCGAAAATAAACATCGGTATAGAAGTTTAAAATCCCGATAAAAATTGTAAATATAGAATGATGTAACCTGGGTAGTGAAGCACTCTAACAAAACTTGTGTTTGCTTTGGACACATAGAAGAGATTCATTCTATGCATTAGCGCAGCAGCGACCTGACAAAAAGAAAGATAACAAAGTTCTTGAATGTCAAGAAATCCGGAAAACTTTCAGTCACGATTAAAATAGAAGATTTAAATAGACGTGCTAAACGCGAAAGCGATTAGTTTTCATTCATAAAGCCATTCATCCAATACACATGATGATATGGTATTTTTTATCTTGATTCAAGGATAACAAAAAATTCATGGTCTTTTTCTTGTAGCTCTACTAATTCTGGTAATCAAACTCTCAAAATACTAATAAATAAGAGGAAAGATCCAGAGGCATGTAGCAATTCTTCAGTATTGCGGGCCAGCTGCTATAAAGGCTTTATCTGACATGTACCTGCCATGCAGAATGAATAAACCAGTTATATAGTGCTGAATGGTTTTGTCATAAGCTGGCAGTTTCAACCGCGAGGGCATTGCCTGTTTCTAGTGCGTCATTCCTCTATTAAAAGGACATGAGACGTGATTTGAATATAATAATGGGGTTCGGAGAGCAACAGTAAGAACTAAAGCTTATTGTATTTGTTGTGTATGTCTGTATACAATTAAACGTTCTAGTTAGAGAACATTCAAAAGGCAGGTCATTATAAATGCCTGAAATGCGCTCCTATAATCTTGGAAGAGTAGAACATGCGTTTACTATCACTGTAAACTGCGAAATGTTTCCAAAGTAAGTAATAGCGTCGCATTGAGTCATCGGAAATATTTTTCTGTAAATGCCGTACGAAGTACTCCTACCGAGTGAAATCTGTCATGCACTTTAGCAATCACTGTTCAGCATTCTTCAAATGCCACAGCCCCGCCACGGTGGTCCAGGGTCTAAGGTACTCGGCTGCTGACCCGCTGGTCGCGGGCTCGAATCCCGGCTTCGGCAGCTGCATTTCGAATGGAGGCGGAATTGTTGTAGGCCCATGTGCTCTGACTGTGGTGCACGTTCAAGGACACCAGGTGGTCGAAATTTCTGGAGCCCTCCACTACGGCGCCTCTCATACTAATATGGTTGTCACAGCCATTCCACAACATACTTGACAAGGATAACTTACGATACTAGTTGAGCAAAGTGAATCAAAGTTACGCGAATGATCAAATAACTTCTCTATAAACACTTTTCAATCACAAAAAATTTATTCGTAGTGCACCTGTATAAACACGTGATAGAGAGAGCATTTAGATGAGCCAAAGATTTCTAGAGCGCTAGTTGTTTAGGTCGGCTTATTGGAATGCCTGAAAAAAAATATTACATAGATGTTCTATATACGTGACTGGTCGTTTTAATGAAAACATGGAACACAATAAAATAAGAGTAATCATAAAATTTGTGATTAGGGGTACGTTTTTTACACTGAAAGAATTTTTGTTTTGGGGAAAGGCTAAAGTGTCTCGCTTCAAGAACATGTTGCTTGGATAGAATGCCCTGAGAACTTCTGTCGTCAATTATGTGATATTATGATCTCACGTATAAATGGCGACAATTGTCACAGAAATCGGTCAGCAATAGATGACGTGATCAGATGGGGTATCGTGTTGACGTTGGCACATGGGATCTTTTAGTGGTTCCAGTCTAGCCTATTCTAGAGTTCATGTAATGCCACGAGAAAATTAGAAATTCTTAATTGCGGGAGGAATAATGTAGTTGACTGGGAACATCAAGGCAATTTATGTGAATGCGAAGGACACGCTATCACTTTACATCCTTGAATAATTCAGGCCAAGAAGTAAGAAACTCAATCACTTGCTACATCACCAAAAATGAAGCTGACTTTTGTCTTTGTATGGTACTCAGGGTACCGCTTTTGCGCCATTCTTCAAATGGCAGTCGTACCAATTAAAACAAAATCAAATAAAAATTACGATAAGAGTTTCACGCGAGTGAATAAACAATAGCTCAGCAACTCATCGCAATAACCACTATGATAGGAAGCACATCAGATATAATTTTGTTTTAAGATATTTCCAAAAAGCAATACTTTGTAGGCGGTGAAGTACTTCCACGTTAGACTTGTTCAATGTAAGTAAACACTTATTGCAAAGTTCGCCGTTTAAAAATTATGCAAAATCAGATCTACCTCTATTTTTTCGTTATGTAAGATCCACCGCAAAACCTAGGCCTCAATACTTTAGGAAGATGAGAAAAATAGGCTCTCTTTTTTGTTGCATTAGTAGACAAAGGCGCACCATAGCGTACTCGACACTTTTACTGTGAGGCAATTCTTAGGAAACTGCACGCACTTTGAGCGTTTGTATCCACCTACCTAATTAGGTAGCCGCCTACGTCTGTGTACTATTATGATAGCCTTATTATTTTATTGTAGACCAGAATATGAACAGGAGGCTAAGAGAGTCTGTGGAACATGACTGTATTCATCATTCAAATAACGTGTAAATGTAATAATGTAGGCCTTCAAACCCTTTACTCCATTGCCGTGCGACTCATACACGCATGCCGCGGACCTTGGTGCGCAGATATGGTTCACGTCTGTTTGACAGTTGATATTTAGTCCGGGTACAGTGAATACCGGCATTAGTAAAAGAAATGCGAGACGGATTGCGCTGCAGTCGATTCAACTTGATTCGCGGCAACTGCGACTGTGATAGGTGAACCAGACCAAGGCTAGCTTCATGGTTTGAATATGGACATGATAACGAGTAACGAATTGCCTATTGGCGTACAGAAATGAATCATTAAGCAGGAAATTGTTGGCATCAGAACCACACCTGCAGAAATTGTAACAAAAATGACCACTTGGAAGCCGTCTGCAAAAAGGCATCCAAAATAACGGACCATTATCTCTTGCCCCTGCCAGAAAATTAGTATTCCACGCTTTCCGGAGGCAAGGTCTTTTTCGTACTATATCTATCGCAAGCCCATCATCAGGTACCGTTCGCTGAGGAAAGCAAAGCGTTGTTAAACTTTTAACACGCATTTGAAGTCCTATCAGTCTCAGTCTTTGCCATATCACTTCTCCAACGCTCCTGCAATCTTTAAATCATTAATGATTGAAGTCCTGAAAGATATTCCAAAATATGGGCTGCTATATTGAGGACGTCATCGTGTTTGGTCATAACGTAGACAGTCGAGAAAGCCTGGAAAAGATGCTTCTACAGAATGCACAGCCTAATATTACCATAAATATTCACAAGTCTCTACTTTTTAATTAGTCCACCCCTTATTTTCAGTACAAAGTTACAGCATATAGTAATTTTCGAACAGCTGGAAAGTTAAAGCCTATCTTAGAGGCACCTTGGCCAAGTATAGTAACCCAACAGTGAGGTTTGTCGGCGTCCTGATTTTCTATGGAAGTTTCATCAAAGACTCGGCTGCAGTCATTGCACAGAGATAGAGAGAGAATAAAGATGCAAGGAAAGGCAGGAAGGTTAACCAGACGCACATCCGGTTTGCTACCCTGCACTGGGGAAGGGATAAAGGGGAGAAAAGAGGTTGCAGAAAGATGAGAAGGTACACACAATTTCGAGCACACTCGGGGAGCACACACAGTCTATAGGCGGTCGCTCAGGTTTATTGACTTTAGGTAAAGTAGCAGTGCTTTAGTTGCTTTCTGCGCAACTGAGGCAGATGCCCAAGGTCCTAGTATCTTCTGCACACAAAATGGTCCGGGATCAAGTTGATTCAAAACCATCCGGAGCTGGCATCACTGTGTGTCGTAGCAAGCACAGCTGCACAGGACGTGTTCCATGGTCTTTTCAGCTCCGCAGTAGTCGCATGTAGGAGTGTCTGCCATACCAATGCGAAAGGAGTACACCTTTGTAAATGCAACACACAACCAAAGGCGGCATAACAGTGTCGCATAGGAGCGGGAAAGTTGTGATGGCAGCTTTAGCTTGAGCGAAGGATCCAGTTCAAAAAATTGACACCTTTGGAAGCTGCTAGACAAGCAGAAAGTGCGTGTGAGATCTCGAGCCAGCAGGTAAAGTTGTCTTGCTGCATCAATCCTTGATAGAGGAATCGGGACTACACGGGTTTCTTCATGGGCTGAGCGGGCAGCATCATCGGCTAATTGATTTCCGGTAATACCGATATGTCCCGGCAGCCAATGATATATAATATCATGCCCTCGTGCTAGAGCTTCATGATGGCAATGTCTTATTTCTTGTACCAATTGGTCATGACTCCTCCTACGCATGGCAGACTGCTACTTAAGACCGCCAAAGTAATACCAGTGTACAAATCTGGTGATCGGAATCTTCCGGACAGCTACAGACCAATATCTGTTCTGAGTAGTATTAACACTACGCTTGAAAAACTAATTTCGTCGCAATTAAGGCGCTTCCTGGGTGAACAGAATGTACTTTGTCCCCAGCAACACGGCTTTGTTGCAAACAGGTCCACTTGAACTGCTGTTTCGATGCTTACGCAATATATTAATTCCGCGCTACATGAAAACAACATAGCAATAGCAGTATTTTAGACATACGAAAGGCATTTGATGCTATTAGTCATTCCATTTTACTGGAAAAAATGCATTCTTATGGGATAAAAGGTAACTCGCTTGATTTTTTTCTAGTTATCTATCGGCACGCAAACAAAAGGTAGTCATTGGTGACATCAAATCATCCTACGGTTATATTAAATGCGGGGTGCGACAGGGTTCAGTTTTGGGCCCTATATTGTTCTCTCTTTATATTAATGATGTCCCGCGATCCCTACAAAGGTCAAGGGCACTGATGTACGCGGACGACACTGTTTTAGTTTTCACAGGACACTCCTTAGCAGATTTACAAAATGACGCGATGACCGATTTATCGAACATTTCGGAATGGTTTGCCAGGAATCAGCTGACTGTTAACTGTACTAAAACAAAGTATATGGTGTTTCACTCTCGTAGGAAACATATTGACGCTGAATCTCTTAACCTAACAATAAACAACACTCCTATTCAACAAGTTCCTTGTTTTAAATATTTAGGCGTCACTTTTGATGAACACTTACACTGGCATGAGCAAGTACAAAGTGTGTGCGCAAAGCTAGCCTATGGCTGCTATTCTCTAATAAAAGCTCGCCAATATTTCCACAAGCTATACTCCGCACACTCTACTTTTCATTGTGTCATTGTCACATAGGTTACTGTCTGGAATCGTGGGGTGTGACGTACAACAGTTATCTAAAAACTCTTGAACGACTTCAAAAGCGTGCACTGAAAATCATAAGCCAAGGTGAATCAGTAAGTAATATTTTCCAATCACAACGCATTCTCTCGGTTCCGATGTTGCGTGACTACAAAATTGCTGTTTCAGTAAATAACATAATTAATAGAAATTCACCTTTGCCTGCTGATCTTTTTTCAATTCCTAAACGCAATACGCGACATGCTTCGAATGGTAATTTCAATCTGCCCAAATGTTTTAATGTTTACGGAGAAAGACTGATACAGTTTAGTGGAACAAAAATATGGAACACGGTCCCCCTAGAGATTAAAACGGCACGTAATTTCAGCATGGCATGTAAATCATTTTTTCTGTGGAGTCAAGACATGTAAGCATGTGTGTGTGATTCGATTTTCATTGTATTTTTTAATAAGTGCCTATGTATAGAAACTAGCTGCAAGCTAATAAGTATGCATATCTGCAAGAAAAAATGTATTACTGTGTTATCTGTATCACATGATTGTTTTTTTTATGTTGTTACCTCAGAGCTGACCTGTACACTTTTTTATGTTGCACATTGTATTGGACCGTCCACTAGCCACTTTAGGCTATCGGTCCAAATAATCCCTGTAATTGCATATATCTATTTATGAAAATAAAGCTTCATTGATTGATTGATTGATTGAAACTCTGAAGCGCTGCCTTCGAATCGCAGAATATGACCCATTTTCCTGGACGTTCTTGAACGAGATATGGTAAAGCAGCCCTTATAGCAGCAAGTTCTGATGCCGTAGATGTAGTCATATGCGACAACTTAAACTTGATTGTCATTGCTGCAGCCGGAATTACAGCGGCACCTGATGAGCTGCTGGATGAGACGGACCCATCAGTGTATATCTGTGTTCGGTCTAAGTACAACTCATGTAATATTAGCAGTGTTGCTATCTTCAATGCTACCCTGGAGTGATTGCTTTTCTTTTTGATTCCCGGAATTTCTAGACGTACTTGCGGCTGGTCGAGGCACCACAAAGGACATGCCATTCTCGCAGGTGGCGTATATCCTGATGGATTGTTGTTTAGGTGCTTGGCTATGACGTCTGAAAACGTAGCACGTGGTCTTCCGGAAGGTAGAAGGGCCAAGTGGTGGTCGGGGACACGGCTAGCATGCGAATGTGCGCTCAGAGGCAATCCACAACTCTATATGTCCTGACCGAATGGTCTTTGGCAAGCATGATTGTGGCATAAGTAGAAGCGCATCGGGGCTGTTCTAGGCAGATACGCAGTGCCTGACCCTGCAAACTCTCCAATGAATGAGTATTCGATTTGCAAGTGTTAGTCAGTACCGGCAAGCTGTAGCGCAATAGACCCAGAAATAGGGCCCTGTACAGCTGTAGTATGGAGGCCACAGAAGTTCCCCATGCTTTCCCGCACAAGAATTTCATGATATGCACAATAGATAGCAGTCTCTTCTTCAAGTACCACAATGTGGGCTCCACGAAGGACTTCTGTCGATTATTATGCCCAGGAAACGATGCGTCCGTGCATATTTGACACTCTGCCCATTGATGTAAACAGGGTATGGCGTCATTGGTTTGCGTGTAAACGCCATCAACGCGCACTTCACAGTTGATATATTTAGGCCTTGTTTCTGAAGGTAGGCTGTTGTGAGGGTTGCTGCCCGCTGTATTCGTGCACGCACTTGAGGGCGAGTAACTGCAGCACTCCAGAGGCAAATTTCATCGGCGTATATGGATAGGCACACCGACTTTGGCAGAACCTTCACCAGACCAATGAGGGCAACATTGAACAATGTGGGGCTTAAAACACCTCCCTGAGGTACTCCACAGTAGGTGTAATGTTGAGCAGTTGTACCCTCATATGTTTGTACAAAGAAACCCCTGCCAGTTATATAATCTTTTATCCATTCAAACATTCGTCCACCAATGCTCATTGCTGCAAGAGAAGTGAGGATGACATCGTGAGCTACATTATCATATGCACTCTTTACGTCAAGAAAGAGTGCCACTGATATTCGCTTGCGACTTTTTTCTGTTGAACAAATGTCGATTAGTCAAGGACACAGTCAATGGAGGAGCGGCCCCGACGAAAGCCTGCCATGCAAGAAGGGTATTTGGTGTATCGTTCCAAGTACCACTCGAGACGAAATAGAACCATTCTTTCCATCACTTTTCCGAGGCAGCTTGCGAGGGCAATAGGGCGATACGCTGTGAAGTCCAATGGTGATTTACCCGATTTCAAAAGTGGTATTATTCGACTTATTTTTCCATTCTCGGGGAACACTGCCGCTGAGCCAGCAGTTGTTGAAGCATGTTAAAAGTTCTTTTCTGGCTTTTTGTTCAAGGTGTTTCAACGCACTATATGTAATACCATGCGGACCTGGCGATGACATGCGCTTAGAAGCGACTAACGCACCTTCCAGTTCTTCCATGGTGAATGGAATGTCCATTTCTGGTAATCGCGTCTCAGGAACGATCACGGCGTCGATGCTCTCGTTCATAATATTCCCGGCAAATCTTGTGCAAAATTCTTCAGCCACCTCGAGTTCTGTTTTTCCATGATGGAGTGCCAAAGCTTTAAAAGGGTGCCGTTGTTGCGGAGAGGAGCGCAGACCACGTACTTTTCTCCAGATATAAGACAGCGGCTTATGAGGGTCTATAGATTCGCAGAATGCTTTCCAGCGTTCGCTCTTCAGCTTGTAAATGCGTCGTTGAATCTTTTTCTGGAGCCGCCTTGCTTCCCTCTGATCGTAAATTGATCTTGTGCGTCTGTATCGTCGTTCAGCACGCCTTCGTATAGCTCGTAATTTTTCCAGTTCGATGTCAAACTGTGTTATTTTAAACGAAAATGGTAATTTACATTTGGACGCTTGCATAGCTTTCGCTATGGTATTTTCCAGGCTGCAGGCGAGGCCTTCTTGGCAAGCGTTCTCAACACGCGATGTAAACATCGACCAGTCAGTGCCCATTGCAACACCGGAAGAGAAATTTTTATAATACCATCGATCGTCACGTAGGTGGGTAAGTGATCACTCCCATGAGTCTCAATATCGCAAAACCACTTAACTTTGTTAGAGAAGCATCGTGACACCAATGTCAGGTCAAGGCAACTGCCATACGCGAGACCCCGCAGATATGTGGAGGTACCATCGTTCATGATGGAGAGGTCGTAATCAAAAGCGAATGAAACAATGTTCCGGCCCCTGGCATTCATCCTAGTGCTCCCCCAAAGCATGTGATGGGCGTTGAAGTCACCGGTGATGATCCAAGGCCCATCGGGCCTCATAAGGATGTCTTTTAATCTGTCGCAGTCAAATCGCGATGACGGAGATATATATCCACCAATAAGCGTGAACAAAACTGCATTTTTCTTTACACGAAGACACACGTACTGATTGTCGTCATTTGAACATATTGGGTGCGAAAGATAAGTCAAGTCTGTGCGAATTTAAACAATTACTTTGCTTCGTTCTTCGCAAGCGGCTGAACAAAAAGCGTCATAACCGGACAATCTATAAGGCGTTGATACGTTTGGTTCACATATGACAAGTATAGGGAATTGATTGGCCCGAACAAATTGACGAAAGTTCGAGATACGGGACTTCATGTCTTTGGCATTTCATTGAAAAATCGACGCACTTTTAACTTCAGTGCAGAAGATGAAATTTTGTTGAGCCATTGTGCTTATACGAAGTTAGCAAAAACTGCATTCAGTGCATCCAGTATTTGCAGTGCACTCTTAGCAGACGGAGATTGTATGGTGCTCAGTAGCATGCGAATCGTGGCAATTAATGATTGCACGATTGCCGTCACTTGCCTGTGTTGGTTGGAAAGATCTCGAACCGGGATCGCGGACTGGCCGTCATGAAACTCCTTCGGTTCACTTGATGCTGCTTCCCTTTGAAGTGCAGGCCACTCTGTCGCAGTTAGGGTATGCTCACTGGCTTTTTACTTTACAGCCTTTCCCTTGGCATGTGGTCTGGGAGGTAAAGTAGGTGGTACTGATGAGGCTGGCAAACGTGTCGAGGAGGTAGCGGGCGTCCTCGAAGATCGACGTCGACGTGAACGACGCCTTCTGACTTTAGCTGCGGCTTCTCGATGAGATGAGTGATCGCGCACCATCTCCTTCAAGATGGCAATTTCCTTCTGAATCCGCGAGCAGTCAGTCCTTCGATGTTTCTTCATGGGATCCATTGCAATTAGAGCATTTCTTGACAGAGCCGACGCACTTATCCGCTTCATGGTGCTCGGCGCAGCGGTGGCATACCACCGAATTCTCGCAGACGCTGCTCACATGTCCAAGTTTCATGCATTTACGGCACTGGAGAGGCTCTGGAATGAAAGGCCGCACAGCATGTCTGAAGTACCCCACCTTCACATGAGAGGGGAGTGATGTGCTCCTAAACGCAATCTTCGCACAGTGAGACTTGCCTTGCTGGGGGACATCAACAATGGGAGTATCAGTTGTTGACTTGACAAGAAATTGTAATTCATTATTGGAAATAGTCACATCAATGTCGTAGATCACGCCGGTTACTACATCACATCCCAAGGGATCATGAGAGCGCACCTAGTTGCCGTCCAAGTCAGTTACACTGCGTAGAACGCCCAACGCACTTGCGTGGTAAACGTCCACAGCCAGTATATTCTTTCTGGCGTTCACTCTTATGTCCGTGATCTCATTAGGCACGAGCGTTTCCAGACACCTCGACACAGACTGTACTGTTAAGGCGTTTCATACTGACGGTAGGAAGTGCAGGCAGAAACAGGATGGTATAAGTGATCGATTTTGGCGCTTCATTTACAGTTTGAATAGTTGAGGATGAGGATGTCCTCATGTTTCTCCTGTTCGCTTTGCGGATCAGCACAGGTTGGAAACCGTCATCTGAGAAGTCCTCACTGCTGAGATAGTAAGCATGAGTATCTTCACTGTCGCTGTCACTCGCTTGTCCCATCCGCTTCATGGAGGCGGCTGCGGCTGACGCCGCTGGTGCCGGCAGGCGCCCGGGATGGTCTACATCCATTCCCTCCAAAGGAGCAGCGAAAACTGATCAACAGACTTAAATTACAACTGAAATACGCCGGAGTTAGCAGAAGTAGCTTCTATGCAAAACACACTTCTTCATCTTGTTCCAAAATTTGCACAAATGTGTGACACTATTACGCCGTCATATATATTATTAATATTGTAAATTGAAGTATTCGTAACAGGAAAGTATTAATTTTATAATAATAATAATAATAATAATAATAATAATAATAATAATAATAATAATAATAATAATAATAATAATAATAATAATAATAATAATAATAATAATAATAATAATAATAATAATAATAATAATAATAATAATAATAATCATAATAATAATAATAATAATAATAAAAATAATATGAATAATAATATGATTATATTATTAATTGTATTGTCATTATTATTATTATTAGAAACATGCACGTTTGTTTTTTTTCTCGCTACACAACTGTCATACACAATCGTCACACCTTTAGGGGTTTGTGAATATGGAAAACCTAAAAAATTGGAATATTGCTTTGTTTGATTTGGTCCTAGCATGAAATGCCCGTATTGAAAATACCGAATATTTTGCGAATATCTTCCTAACAAGCAGCACCGGCAGTGATGCCCTAATAGAATAACACGTTTGGAGATCAAAGGCACAATTTTATTTTGTTTTGATGCCGCCCAGTGCGGCGTTTCTGATCCCTTTGCAGTAGTATCCGTAGATACTAAGGGTCAGATTTTATCCTTTGCGTCGATTCGAACCACTTATTCTTACAAAGCAGGACAGATGGCCATTGGACTAGCTCTGCTTGATCCACAGAAGACTGATATTTATACGACCTTTAAATCCGCTGATAGGGCCTTCGCGTCTGGTTTCGTGTGTAAGGAAATTTTAGAACTCTAACCCACAAGGAACTCACCCACCACACTATTATTTTGTTCCCTGCTCACTTTGGCTTGAAGGTTGGAGACCCTCCCAATACTAACGAGCCAGCCCACTCCAAGGCACGAAGCTTCACATACCGCGCCGGGACTTGTGTTTCTCAGACACAGGAATCAGCCCCAAACATTCACTTTTGGGACATTTCGATATCCTTCAACGAGATCACGAAGCACTATCAATTAGGCCGTAGGTCCTTTCTATTACCACACAAAAAGTTGTCTAGGCCACAGGCAATCTCTCATCGCATGCTTCAGACAGGATCCTACCCTAGCCTAGTAGTATAGCCATTTCTCCGATATTTCATAACTTTCTCCAGACTGCCACAATCAGCAGTGATTTTAACCACATGCTCTGGACGTGTGCCTTTTTACAAGAAAAAAATAAATTTTCCGAATATTCCCATTATTTAATGCTCGCGAGTGCGGTTCTCATTCAACAACTTTAGGCTGTCCGGAAGTCGCATGATGTGGCTGTGAGGCTAGGCGTCCCCGTCCCTACGTGAGAGCGGCCCGCAATCCTACCCCTATAAAACAGGGGTGGAATGCTTCAGGACCCCAATAAAGTTTTGATTCATCATCCATCAATACAGTCTTTCGCCAAGACACGTGCAGTTCAACCTTTTACGGGACTATGAAACCTAGCCATACTAGTCACCAAACCGAATGTGACAGAAATGGTCTATACGCATGACGAGACCCTTGGCCTTGATTGTTTTTGACAGCAGTTATTTTAAAATAATGATGACAAATCACCACATAATTTGTGATCTCACCACTGAATTTCAGTGTACACTTACGAAATGTCTCGTAGGCTACCACCGCTCCTACCGCTTACCTTAGTTAACATACCTGGCATTTTTCAGGTTCGGGTTAATTGTAAATTTTCATTGTTAATATTTTCAGTGTTTGTTCTAAATTTATGCTCTTGATAATGCAACTGTCTTGAAAATTGTTTTTTTTGGCCTCGAAACACCTGGACTAATATTCCATTGGGTGTATATAGGACTTGTATTTGACTCAGTTGAGCATTTTGCGACTCGCGCACGTCCGCTTTTGGTGCAAAGTTCCACGATTGTTAAACACGTTCTGCAGCAAACGATGCGCGGTGATGGCCAGAAATGTTTTCACCCACCATTGAAAGCAGTGAGTTATTGCTCGCGGAAATATTCAGAGCCGTTTAGCCAGGTACTCCAACATGAACATCAATAAATATAATCTGTACGTATTATGGGTCAAATAGAGGTAATTCGTTTTGTGGAATTCTCTAACGCCGACAGAGATGGTGAAATGTTCAGTTGGCGCACGATAATTTTTACAAACCTTATTATTTGCTTACTCGGATTATACCTTCAACTATTGCTCAAGATGGTGCAAACGGGAAATATTTTAGTTTTGCTCGAGTGTAAAGTGTTCTTCATATCCACGTTCTCATTCTCCACTTTCGGTAGATGCTGTTTTCTATGGGGGAACCTATTCCGTTTTTCGAGTTTTACTAACAGCACTCTTCTGCTGCTTCAAAAGTACGATATTTAAAACTACGCCTGCATAATTATTTTCGCCAATATTTTGTCTGAAACGCTCTTGTAAAAAATGATGCACTAGGTGCGTCCTTTTCTGATTACTAGTTTGAATGCCTCGTAAAGTTGCGCTGCTTCTTCGGGGTCTTGACTGGATTTTGAAGCCTAAACTATTCCTTATTTCAGTTTATGCCTCTTGTTTAGGTACTTCTAATTGGCATGCAGAACAATGATGCCGGAATGGTTTCGAGAATATCATTCATTCTTTCTTTCATTCATTCTTTCATTAATTTTTTTGTTCTTTCTTTATTCATTTTTTCATTCAGCTCGCAACGACGGCAGTAACGCAATTTCGTGGCCACATGTCCCACAGTAATTGAGAATGGAGAGGTGTAGACGACACCACGATAGAGAGGTGCACATGCTTTCTGGCTAGTACCACAGCCTAAATGGCCATTGCTAAGGTCAGTACGCTGAGATATGACTGCCAAACAAGATATTGCAGTAGCCTCAAAGTGGAAATCATTCACGCTGCAGGTTCAGTAGGGCGTTTGGTGTGGTCATGCCCGACAACTGCTGTTTCACAAATCCTCGCTAGTCGATAGCGGAGATGGGGTCAAAGTCACAGTGGATCGACTGTTTTTATGCTCTCGAAATCATTTGTCAATGCTCGTCAAGTTGGGAAGGTATGCTTCGTCAGGAAGACCTCCATCTTCCCAACGCAGGTCACACAAGAATATGGTTAAGCCGTAGAGACCGGACCGTTAGAGCTGGAACTTTCATTGTTGTAAATGTCGAGGCAGGGGTTGACGAACAGGGGCAGTTCAAGTTTCGTACATTTTACAGTAAAGAAAGGTGTAGAAAATGACAGCAGTTGTGGGCTTCAAGTAAGGTTAGCGGAATAGTGCCGGACCATAGTATCCGTAGCAGAAGCAGTGAACACATTGTCGCGGTGACCGGTAAGTACCTGCAGGTAAGACGTGAATTTCGGCGCACGTCGGGAACTGGACTTGTTATAACAAATAGCTTATACAAAAAACGGCCGGACCAGACATTGCCAGCAGACCGAATTATTACATACAAGCCATGATTGTTAAGTAAATAAAAGTATTCGCAACATTTGCATGCGGACAACTATATCGTCACCCTAATTTCTAATCAGGCTCATATTGGCCTCTAGTAATGTCGTAGCCTAAATCTGTTACTCGTCTCGGGACCACCGACAAAAAACTTTGTGTTATGACAATAGCGTTGTAGCTTTCAACATTCGTAGATGCAGGCAGAGGGATCTTGAAAGTATAACACAAAATTTGTATACAAGAAAGCAAATCCTAGTTGGCTAAATTGTTAGAAACCACAAGTTATCACATTTTCAAAATGCTGCCAAGAAGACTATTCTCTAGTTTAACATAAAAAAATACGCGGTCGTAAAAACGTCTTTGAAAATTCTGCAAGATATTTGAAATTGCCTGACAAACTGTCGCACATTCGAGTAGATTTCGAAGCACGAGGCTGAGAATATTTGCTAAAACATTCTCGCAGTTTTACAAGTCAAGCAAATTATTTTTTTTCGGGAAGGTTTAAATAAACTTTTTCACTAGCTTTCGTCTTATCTACAGGACCTAATGATATTCCTCCATCTTGAGATATGGAGCCGTAATTATTTTTATTGATTTCAATGGCAGAAGATCCATGTTGGACGAATCATTGTCTACGATTTGTATCATATTTTTGTTTGACACAAATGAGCTGCGTGAGATGTGTTTTGATTGAGTGACAGTTTAATTACCGATTACTTAATGAATTTTTCTGAGCTATTGTTTCTTTTATTAACACATCAAATTGTTCGTGTCATTTCTTAAATAGGCGTAGAGGGAATATGACGCGTTATTAGTGTTTCTAAGAGGTTGACATTTTAGTCATATATAATTTATTTCAATTTTCGTATGCTAATATACCCATCCATCTAAATAGCATTGTGTTCAACGACTGTGGCATGTTATCCGGTTAATCCATCTGTTGATTTTTTTTCATGGTGAGCTACATTATGATTGCTTCCCTTGGCCAATCACAGTATATAAAAGCGTGGCTGATTTGTCTCTTCAGAACACCACATATTTTCACGATTACTGCCTGCTGCTTTCTGCAGTACTTAAGGTAAGAAATGGAACCTTGCATTTGTGAATATAATTTTATTTGTTCTGCTCTGAATTACGCCTTTCAGACATATTTTCAGTATTTCCAATCACAATATGCTGAAAAGCACGCTCATTATTCTCTCCCACTCTAGTGGTACACATAAAAATCTCACCATCATGATCAACACAATTGTATTTTAATGTGGCTATTCCAGTGTGTGCCAGATATACTTCAGAATAGAAATTGCTCGAGTTATTCAATCACCTACATGAAAAAAAAATGTTGTGAATATTAGGACCGTATCGTAGGGAAGGCTCAAATTGTTAGTTCATATATGTTAAATGTTAGCTCGTTGTTAGACCGAGATCTTCTCTTCGGTACATAAGCTTTATGGAATGCGATGAGCGTGCTATATTAGGACGTTCAGTTGTTAAATCAGTCATTATTTACTGGACTTCTCACCGAAAACAAATCAAGATAATGCGGTGTAATTTACTGTGCTTGTTTTAAATATTCATGTAGAATACGCAATCAAGGATTTGACTTCACGCAGTTTACTGAAGTATACGATGTCAGTGATGTAATATTATATAGAAGCAGTCCAGTGTTATCGAACTCACTGTTTAACCGTTGGCTTTGAGTAAACCTTCTTCACTATTTCGTGTAATTGATATCATTCTTTTTACCTTGAATTGATTTAATTGCTTTGGGTTATATAACACACTGGCGCCGAATATGGAACAAACCTTGATTTCCTAAAAAGGCAGACCAAGCATCAAGCAAGACTACCTTCCTAAGGTCGTGATGCTGCCCCGGTCAAGTCCGAGAGAATTCTTCACGGTTCAATCTTTCCGTGCTTTAAATTTTCATATCCAATAAATTAGGTACTTTATAAATCACACTTGAAGTCCATAATGTTGTTCTCTATTCAATATTCATTAGATATAGTTCGACGTCTAACAACGTTTTCATTGACTTATTTTTTCTACGCCTTTCCTCAAAAATTTTGGAATGTGTGCTTTTCACAGGGGACAACATCATGAGAGGTTGCCAAGATATCAGTCTCGCTGTGCTTATCGGCACTGTCATAGGTAGGAATTTTCCGAACTATTGTTATTTCCACCTTGTGTTGTTATGAGGACCATTTTGTATCGCGTAAGATTAGGAATGACAAATGTTAGTTTTAGTAAAAATTGTAAAGACATCTGCATAAGGTTGCTTTCAGAAAATTCAATTTCAGGAAACCTACACAAATGTCACCTGAGAAAGACTATTCACGAGAATGAGTGGCGCGAAATTCAATAAATATTTAGCGTTGTGCCATCTCATTTTGTCCTGCATTACGCGCCAAAAACAAAGAAAGATAATGAAGATCAGCAGCATCTGGCTGAAATGTGTATATCGACGAAGCGAAATCGACACCATTACTATAAAAAGCAAGGCCATAAATTAGCATACATGTCTTTGACAACAATAAATGTTTTCGAATATAATAAGTAAAAAAATAACAGATTCCACGTACTGTTGGTATCGATGATATGCGAAGCACGAATTAGAGAGGTTGATATGTAACTTTAAGGTCAGCACAATTAGGAGGTGGACGTAAATTATTCCGCACATGACTTGCATGCCACGATCATTATGTTTGTAAGTGTGATTCACCTTCGTGGTCTATTCACGTCACGTGATACAAAATTTAGTGTCACATGACAGGATATGTGGAGCTAGCGAAACGGCTGTGTGGACGCTATGAGCTCAGCATGTTGTCATGATTTACATCACACGCACTTCATGAATACCGTGTTTGGACGTGTCATTTACCTTAATCGTCCATTCACTTAATGCGATAAAAAGTTTAATATAGGTGGAACGAGCCAAAGAGCCGCGTGCGCGCTGTGAGCGTAGCATGTAGTCATATTTTACATGACATGCATATCTAGATTATTATGTTTGGACGCGTCATTAACCTTCATCGTGCATCACGTCACGTAATAGCAAATTGGGTATATGTAGAGCCAGTGAAACGGCCATGAGCACGACATGAGCGTAACATAGAGTCATGTTTTACGGAACATGACTATCATGTTCGGACGTGTCATTTACCTTTCCCGTCTGTTCACGTCGGCTGATACGAAATTCGGTACATACGCTGCCAGCGAAACGGCTAAAAGTGCGTAATATGCGTAGCATGTAGTCATCTTTTCCATGAATTGCATATCCAGATTATCATCTTTGGACGCGTAATTCACGTCATCTAATGGGCAACTAATTGGACGTATGATTTGAATGTGTCATTAACATCATATATTACCAAATGTCGTATGTGTGGAGCTAGCGAAACGTCAAGGAGCACGCTAAGAGCGTAGAATGTAGTCATGTTTTACATGACACACATATCTTGATTATATGTTTGGGCGTGTCATTTACCTTCAGCGTCTATTCACGTATTCTGATACCAAATTTTGTATATGTGAAGCTAGCAAAACGGCTGCGACCATGCTAATAGTGTAGCTTGTAGTCTTGTTTTACATAACACGCAAGTCATGGTTGTTATGTTTGGACGTGTCATTACCCTTTGTCATTCATTTCCGTTCCGCAATACAAAATTTCTTACATTTGAAGCTAGGAAAACGACCATGAGTGCACCATGAGCGTGCCGTGTAGCCATGGCTAGTCATAACATAAAAATCATGACCTGCATGTCGTGATTACCAGGTAAGGGTCTGTGATTTTTGTTTGTAAAACAGTCATGTCGTATGATACTACGTTTGCTAAATGTCGTGTGAACGAAACCACTTGCAATGGCAGCAAGACTATGAGTTCAAAATCTTGACATTCATGACATACATATCTTGATTTCCATGTTTTGACTAGAATATAATTGTTCCTATACAGCCATGTTAAGTAATATCAATATTGGCATTGATACCATTTTCGAGACGGCCAGGAGAGATAAAAGTCGTAGGCGGTTTGATGGATGCGCTCGAAGTCGTCGAAGTTGGCTAAGAAATGTTTCGCATTTGAAAGTAGCATTTACCACGCATAGCGGTTGGTATAACTCGATAGTGAAACGTCTCTTTAGAGAGCTACCGGAGCATTTATGTGCAATACCGCAGGAACAGAAACAAATTACAAAGTCACTTTAGGAACGGCAAGCAGCTCAAAACTTCCAAAATCAAAAATCTATATGGGAGCCGACGGATAGAAACACGTAGTGGGATAGTCAGGTTGAACTGTAGAAGTGACTTGGACGAGCTGGCCAACGTTTCGATAGATGAACCTATCTTCGGCAAAGGCACCTTGTCATCTTTCGCGTGTTAGTTTTAAGAAAGTTAAGAGTGACGTCATCTTCTGGTGGTGGCACGGGTCCCTGTTGGCTATTGCCGTCTTGAAAGAGAAAAACTATAGATCAGAGGCATGCAGTCGTCATTCACTTCAATTAAAAATATTCTTAGAGGATGGGGTAGGACAGAAAAAGAAAAGAAGAAAAAAAACTAGAAAAATAAGAGGCAGAAAAACACGCAAACGAGGAGGGGTGCGCTGCAAAGCAGTGTCTGCTATAGAAACAAAAAATTTCAAGAGCTTGAAAGTTCCAAATCCGCAGACGGGTCCGTGTCCGGCCACTACAAGAGGTTGCCGACGATAGCGGTTTACGCCTGTTCTCGAAACACTATGAGTGCTACTCATAACAAGTAACGTGGTTACAATAAAAGAGGGGGTGGGGAGTGGGGAGGCGGCGTATTTTTACATGCCAATATGCCGAAAGTAAGTGATGCCGGATGGGGTCGGAAGATCACGTGTTTAATGTGGACAATCATTGACGAAAATATCTTTTCGGTATCCTCGTCGGTGGCCCACTCAGCGAAATTGCCTAAAAATTTATCGGCATGTTGGCTGAGAAAAAGGATAATTAAGAATGCAACGGAAATGAGCAACGACAAAAGACAAACAAAGAAAAAAAGAAAGAAAAAAACTGAATGGATGAGGCGGGGTGGGAATAAAAGGGACGCTAATGGTAACAAACGGGGAAAGAACGGTGGCAGCGTGGAGGTGACGGAGAGAACTTTCTGTGTTGGCAATGAATAAAGATGCGCGGCGGGATTGGTTTTAAAAGCGATAAAAAAAGCAGCGGCTGAAATTTCTAGAAATCAAAAACTTCGTAGTTGTATATAGACACAAGGATATCTATATTTAAAATAAAAAAATGAAAGAGAATAACAATGGTACGATATGAAGACTAGGAGAGATTTTATGTAATACTCGTTATGTCTATTTGAGGGCTGAGTGTATCTGTCTTTGTCAATATTAATCCAATTGTGCTATGGCTTTCAGCAACTTCAAATTGCCGCACGCTGCATTGATTCCTGATGGGTGTAGCGACTGAGCGACTGAAATTTGTGTATTAAATATTATTCCGTGCATTTAGTTTTTCGAGGTGATCGTAAATTAGTTAGTAGAACGTGGAGCTATGCTTGGTTGACATTGTGGTCCTGTGGATTGAAGTGAGTGGCTACGACTTTTGGCAAACTGTGCCTTGTGTCTGCACGGTGACCTTTCAGTCTTACATTAATTGGCTGCCCAGTTTCGGCTATATATTATTTCCGCCAAATGCCACACTCGAGACAGTATTGTAGGTTGGTACAAGTAGAGGTGAAGCTCGATGCCACATCGTGGATGTAATCAAATGCTGTGCTTTTACGTTAGTTGCCAGCTGTATATGTTTGCAGGTTGAGCATCTCAGCCAGCCACAGGGGCCAGTCGTTGTTCTAGTTTTTGCTTTAGGTTTTGTGTGAACAAGCATATCCTTGCAGTTAGGTCGCGTCTGTAGACGACCTAAAGCGGTTCGGGAAAGCATTTTAAAAGTTTCTGGTTGGTTGTTGAAATTGAGTAATAGTTTGTGAGGATGTTGTTCATCTTCAGGAAAGAGTTAGAAAACTTTGTAGTGAGAAGAGGCGTAGTTGTTGTTGGTGTGCTTTAAGAGCACGGTTGTAGTGCTTCATTGCGGTACAGTTCCAGTGCGTCCGTATAGTCTTTGTAGAGGAATGTGCAAGGTTGGTTTCTTTCTCTTATAGATCTATTAGGGTGGTAAGTCTGTTTACGTAATCTTCGTTTTTTACGCATATGCGGCGTAACCTTCTTACCTGACTCTTGAAAATGCCCTGTTTACAGTATCTCTGGTGGTAGCTTGTATATTCTTAGTATTGTTGCTTGTCAAATGTTTTTTTTACAGAGTTGACTTTAGTACACCATTTTCAAGATAAATGGTGGTGTCTAGAAGGTTGATGCGCTTAGTCGAGGTATCGGAGGTGAACTTTATTGTTGTATGAAATGAGTTCAGCAATGAAGTGAATTTATCTAGGTTTTGCGCTCATGTCCCCATAATATAATTATGTCAGCTAAGTACCGAAGGTACTTGTCAGGTTTCTTCTTACAGTGAGACAGGATTTCGGTTTCTAGAATTCCCATGAATATATTCGCTAGGTGGAAGCAAACGAGGTACCCACGCTTTTTCTTTTATTTGGAGGTAGTAGTTTTTCTCGAATTCTAAGCAGTGATGTAAAGCACTAATTTTAGTAGTGTTAAATATACTTCAGTACAATGTTGTGCGTTCTGTCCGAATATTGTTAGCTCAACTGCAGCAAAGCTTTCGGGGATAGGGATATTACTCTATTTCATGGGAAGGTAGCGAAACGGCCGCTAGCGCATCGTGAGCATGGCATGTAGTTATGTAGTTACATAACCCGCATCTCATGATTATCATGTTTGCACCAGTCACATACTTTCGCCATCCATTCACGTCCCGTAATACCAAATTCTGTATATGCAAAGCTGGCGAAACGGCCGTGCAGCACATCATGAGTGTGGCATGTAGTCATGCTGTTACATGGCAGGCATGTCATGATTGATATGACACATGTTGTTACATGACACGCATATCACGCATGACATGAAACGCATGTCGCGTGTGTTCGCCATGCAGTCATGTCATACCATACCAGTTTTGCAACATATCAAGTGAATAAAACAGCCGCAAGAGCATCAAGATTATGGCATGTATATCATGACATTTATGACATACATATCATAATTTTTAGGTTAGCACTCGTCAGTTATGTTCGTAATAAAGCCATGTTATATCACACCAGGTTTGGTATTGATAGCAAAATTTAAACGGCTAGGAGAGCTATAAGTCGCAGGCGGCTAGATAGATAGATAGATAGATAGATAGATAGATAGATAGATAGATAGATAGATAGATAGATAGATAGATAGATAGATAGATAGATAGATAGATAGATAGATAGATAGATAGATAGATAGATAGATAGATACGATCAAAGTCGCTAAACTTTGCCAAGAAACGCTTATCTTTATAACTGCGAAGTGGAGGCACAGCCTTTTCGCTAAGTAGGCACACATTTGATTATGAACTGAAATAGCTGTGTAGCTAATTTAGAAATGAACACGATTCCGTACGCTGCGTAAACATATCTATGTACGATTCAACCCAAGGGCGTACGCTTATGATATTGCCTGTTTTCTTACTAATATATTGATCATTGCATGCTGTAAACGTTCACGTTACACCACGCGCGACCATCATGCATTTGTTTTTCGTTTTCAGCGGCGCTAAGTATGTGCCCTCTTGCAACCAGCCTGGAAGTCATGTTCAGGCCGCGCACAGAAGAGATTGAAGATGCAGCTCAATGAACCACCGGAACATTTATGTTGAGTTTGCCTGTTCAGCAGACCCGAAACGAAAGCTGAAATCAGCCTTGAAATAAAGCATTGAGCCTGAATATTTCTTGTTGTTTTCTGTTTATTTAGGTATGTTAATAATGTAATGTATTTATTTGCTTATAGCTTATTTATTTATATTCTTTGGTATACGAGTTGGGGTTGGAATAAGAGTCATAAGTAACTGACCTGAAACGGCGAAAGCGGTCAGATGGCAACCGGCAATCTATTGAAACTGCTGCGTATATTATATAATGGGTATTCAGTCAGATGTTCCTGTATACGAGCGTAAAGTATGACACTGTGTCAAGAAAACTGCACAATATGTTCGCAAGCATTTATTAAACTCACCCATTTAATAATTTTGAACGTTATACCTACCCGTGGCAGCCCAGTGCTAATAAATATAGTAAAGTTTCCTGTTAATAGCTAGAAGAGTTTGGTAGAGCCGTCGACTAAATAAATACTCAGCCAACTAAGACGCCAAATGCTTCCTAGATGCATTGTTTGATATGCAGTAGTCGTGACAATATTAAGCTAAATTTACACATACTTAAATTGCATTCATTTTAACAAAATTTCACCGTGCTACGTGCTTGGGCATGCAAATGCGAATAAAATGAAACAACATAATGGCGTTCAAAACAAGAACAGCTTTTCTTACTGCAAAGCTGCGACCCGGTATACGAGTGTTTTTCAAAACTGGAAGTATGCTAGAGTACGAGTGGGCGAATATTCGAAGATTTGAGATAACATATCGAGTGACCTCCTTTTCCTGTCGGTACTTGAATGAAATTCTGAATATTTTAAAGAAAGAATATTTTGCGAATAAGTAGTGAGGAGAAATGCCCCAGAGAACGAGACGTTGGAGAAACGAGAAGTAGCGGTTTTTTTTTCATTACTCGGGAGGTGCATGCGAGTGATGTACATAACGACTATCCATGCTGTACTGAATGCATTTTGACGCGCTTTTGCTTGACCCACCAGTGTTTTAGAAAAAGGGAGTCTAATTATACTCTTACTTTCTCCAGGATAATTATAACAATGTTTAGTCACAAAAATTGCATAAGATATCTGCTACAAAGTTATGAAAACAGGCAGATCTCACGTGCTGGGAGAATTTATGATATGCAAAGCACGAATGAGAAAGGTGTATATGTCATTTTAACATCAGCACAATCATATTCCAAAACCTATGGCACTGGCCCAGCGCCATACCTGTTTACTGGACAGGTGTGGCGCTGACACTGAGAGAGTGCCACGTTGCACGAGGCACGCTGGCACTGCACACTGCGACAACCATTTTCGGCTAAAATATGGCTTTTAGTTTGTTTTTTAAAATCTTGATCATGCGCACATCATAATTAAGGCTGAAACACGAGCGCAGTGAAAAAAAACTATGAAAATTGAGTGAGCCAGAGTCGAACCTAGTACCTCAACACATCCCACACTTTGAGTTTGACCCACTGCCCACTACTCTATACCTGAAAGATGAAAATGATTGTATTTTTTCATCTTAAAAGAAATTCACGTATCCAATAGTTTGATTATGCCGTTTACATAGGCAGTGCTTCGTCTCTTCGTGCTCGCGCTAAACAGGTTATTGTTAGCTTAGTTCTTGCGGGTTGCCATGCATCACATTCATCTGCCCCGTTTAGACGCAAAGCTTGTGAGCGTAACTGCAGATGGGTCACGGCAATCATAGTGACATGCTATGCGGCTAGAAATACGTATGTAGAAAACAGCGTTCATTAGTACTGCTCACTGAACACTGTAGACTTTGTGCCTTGATAGTTTGGAAGTATTTTGCGTCCTACTCGTTTACGTTACGCGTACGACATCCGCAGCACTTCACTCTAACCGAAACGACTGCTAGGCTTAGGGCCGTACTTCTTGTGCCAAGGCATGCTGTGAAGATCGTAGATATTCAGTTGGAAAGAGTCTAGTAATCATTAAAGCATAGTTTAAATCTAAACCGACCCATGAATATTCATATTTTGACCTTCTGTATCGCAAAAACCAGTGGCACTGGCTAAGCGCCATACCTGATTACTGGACCAGTGTCCAGTGTGGCGCTGACACTGGGCAACCTTTTTAGATATGGTCAGCTGACAAAGCGCGTGGATTTCCGGTGGTGTGGAGCAGCGTACAGCAATCGCCGACCGAGACGGTGGCGATGCGGTAGCGTTGAGATCGGTCTTGCTGCGTCGTCTGTAGTTGCTGGAAAGGCCTGGCAGGAGTCTACCACATCGTTTGGAAGCAAAAGCGTGATTTCGCTCAGCACGTAATCTCGCTTTAGCGAAAAGTGCTTTTTCAGTTGTATCTCAACGTTATCACAAAAAAAACTGCACACACGCACAAAAGACAGAGAGAAGCAAGGAGCGAACAGCGCCCTTACCTTCCTTCATTCTGCGTCACATTGTAACCAGCGCTTCTTCTTCGCCATTGCGCGTACAAATCGTTCCACGATCCCATAATTCCCAATCATATTCTAACTTTACTAGAACACGCATTACACGGCCAATATCTGCTGCAAGGCCTTGAAAATCAACAAGCAAGGAATCAAGAAAAAATGGCCGCATATTCTACGCAGTGAATTATGGAGAATGGGGCGAAGCAGTCGTCCAGTCCATTCGTTCTTGCTTCCGTCGGTCCTTGCGACCGTCCGTGCGACCGTCCTTGCGTTCGTCTGCCCATCCAGTGTGTGCGTCTGTTCGTGCGTCCGTCCCTGCGTTCGTCCATGCATCCGCCCCTGCGTCCGTTAATGCGTCCATCTATGCATCTGTCTGTGTGTCTATTCTTCCATTATTCAACACTCCAAGTACCACCATCTCGCATTTTTTCATCATATATTCCCCATATAGGAGCACCGCCATCCAGTGGACAATCCAAACACTAAACGTGAGGTGGCACACGCACACTTTCTTGCGGCTTGCGCTTCGGGTCTACTTCCCACCTTTAACCACCTCGAGTTCATGGTATATACTAGTTCACTGTATTTATGGCACGTTGGCGCAACGCTCGCTAAACCTTTCTAAAACCAAGGAGGTTACGCCCAGCGAGTATAACGTAGCAACCTTTTCTGTCAGATAGTGCTCAATGGAAATGCCAGATGTCTGCTAATGGAAAATGAAAGACAGGAGAATTCGGCTTTTACTTTCTTACGGCTCTCGTTTCATATCTACTTCCCATGTTTAACCACATCGAGTTCATGGTATATACTATATCATTGTATTCATGGCACTGTGGCACAACGCTCGCTAAACCTTTCTAAAACCAAGGAGGTTACGCCGAGCGAGTATTACATAGCAACCTTTTCTGTCAGATACCACTCAATGTACATGGCAATAGCTGTCAATGGGAAATGAGAGACAGGAAAATTAGGCTTTTACTTGCTTACGGCTTGCGCTTCATATATACTTCCCACCTTCACCCATCTCGAGTTCATGATATATACTAGTTCATTGTATTCTGGGCACTGCGGCTCAACTCTCGCTAAACCTTTGTAAAACCAAGGAGGTTACGGCCAGCGAGTAATACGTAGCAACCTTTACAGTCAGATAGTGCTCAATGTACATGCCAATGACTGCCATTGGGAAATGAGCGACAGTAGAATTCGGCTTTTACTTTCTTACATTGCGCTTCATATCTACTTCCCACCGTTAACCACCTCGAGTTCATGGTATACACTAGTTCATTGTATTCATGACACTGCGGCCCAACGCTCGCTAAACCTTTCTAAAAGCAAGGAGGTCACGCCCAGCGAGTATAGCGTAGCAACCTTTTCCTGTCGGATAGTGCTCAACAAAAATGCCAATGGCTGCTAATGGGAAATGACAGACAGGAGAATTCTGCTTTTACTTTCTTACGGCTTGCGCTTCGTATCTACTTTCCACCTTTACCCACCTCAAGTTGATGGTGTATACTAGTTCATTGTATTCATGGCATTACAGCCCAACGCTCGCTAAACCTTTCTAAAACCAAGGAGGTTACACCCAGCGAGTATAACGTAGCAACCTTTTCGTGTCGGTTAGTGCTCAACGGAGAGAGAGAGAGAGAAAGAGAGAAAGAGAGATAAATAGAGAGGAAAGGCAGGGAGGTTAACCAAGCTTGGCTCGGTTGGCTACGCTACACTTGGGGTGGGGGAAAAGGAGAATAATTGAGCGGAAAGAGATAGAAAAGAAGAGGACTAAAAAAGGGAAGCATGAATAGTCAGCTCGAGACTACACAGCACGGTCTCGCACAGTTCCTTCACAAGCGGTCGTGTAGTCTGGTGGTCCTTAAAAAGTACAAGAGGGCTTTCGTGGCTTTGCGCGTATGGGAAGACGTCGGCCAAGGTTCCAGGATCTTCTCTTCTGTAAGCGGCCGTGAATCCAGCAAACAGAGCTTGGCTTCCATAATACGTCATTCGGTCTGGTATGCTAGGCAATGACATAGAATGTGCTCAAGCGTTTCTTCGTTAGCGCAGATGTTGCATGCCGAAGTGCTCGCCATTCCAAGGAGACCAGAGTACGAATTCGTAAATACCACGTCCAACCTCATGCGGCACAGTAAACTTTCAGCGCATCGTGGGAGCCCGGATGGCAAACGAAGTTGCAAGTTTCGGTCGATCGAATACAGGTGCGTGTTTGAGAAACCATGCGTATTCCATTGTAGGAGAGATATACGGCGAGCAAGTGATTGTAGTAGCCTCGCAGCTTCCGTTCTCAACAGTGGTATGGGCGTGTGCTGGTCTTGGTCGTGAGCCCATCGAGCAGCCTCATCCGCGCAGTCATTGCCGACGATTCCGCAATGACTCGCCAACCACTGAAATAGAATATCGGGACCTTCCTTGAGCGCTTCGTGGTAGTCGTGCCTTATCTGATATACTGATTGTTCGTGTAACCCGTGCTGCATAACGCATAACAAACCGTAGTGACTGTAAGGCTGACCTGGAGTCTCAAAAGATGGCCCATTGGTTAGGTTGCTGCTGAAGAGTGTACTTTACTGCACCTTGAAGTGCTGCGAGCTCTGCTTCAGTCTACGTCGTGGTGTGAGAAAACTTGTAGTTAAGCAACACATTTTCAGATGGAACAACCACTGCTCCTGTGGAGCTGTTGGAATTAGTGGAGCCATCGGTGTAAACATGTATGCGCTCGAAGCACCTTTCGTCCAACAGATGCAAAGTCAATTGCTTCAGGACTAGCGTTGACATGCGTGCCTTCTTAAAGATTCCAGGAACTGATAAGCGCACGTCAGGTTGACGAAGACTCCATAGCGCAGCTGCTGAATGCATTGCAAGTTTGAAGCCAGGCGGTAGTTTGTCTTGATGCTTTGTCACAATACCGCAGTACGAAGAATGGGGCCTCCGAGCTGTCAAACACGCTAAATGACGTGACGGTAGCCGTGATAAATGCAGAATGTGCGCTCTCAGCGTCTCGACAACAGTAGTTGTGACCGATTGTTCTTGTGCAATAACAATAGTTGACACTGTCGATGAGCATCTTTGAAGGCCAAGGCATGTCCGAAGTGGTTGGGCTTGTACGCTTTGCAGTGCACGGATATTAGTCTTGCACGTATTGGACAGGACCGGAAGGCTGTACCGGAGAGTTCCGAGAAAGGGAGCTGTGTAAAGCTGCAACAAGGAGTGCATGGATGGGCCCCATGTTTTTCCGGCGACGAACTTGAATACATTCTCAATGCCAATGAGCTTTTTCTTCAGGTATGTGACATGCAAGCTCCAGGTTAGTTCAAGATCTACGATGACACCTAATATTCTATGAGTGCTCTTATACGGGAATGATCTGCCATCGATGCACAATGAGTAGAAAGACATCGGTTTGCGTGTAAACGCCACCGCTGAGCATTTTTCTGTGGCGATAGTCAAATCTTGCTGGCGAAGGTATGTCGATGTCATTGTTGCAGCTTTCTGTATTCTTGCGCGCACTTGAGGCCGTGTCACGCCGGACGCCTAAATGTAGATATCGTCCGCGTAGACAGATATATAAGCTGTCAGGGCAGCATTTCGGTGAGCCCCACAAAACCAGGTTGAATAGAGTCGGACTCAAAACACCGCCTTGTGGCACCACACGACTTGTGAAATACTTATTCGTAGACCCATCTTCAGTTAGAAAAAACATGGATCTCTTTGTAAGGTAGCTTCTTACCCATCGACAGACACGACCTCCAAGTTCAGCTGCTATAAGAGCATTGAGAACAGCCTCGTGGGTCACGTTGTCATAGGCACCCTTCACGTCTAAGAACAGAGCTACCGACAGCCGCTTCTGAGCTTTCTGATGCTGAACAGAGGTCACTAAGTCAATAATGCTATAAACTGAGGACCGACCTCGTCGAAAACCAGCCATAGCATCAGGATATATGTTATAAGGTTCCAGGTACCATGCCATGCGTGTGAGCAGCATCCTCTCCACGGTATGATGCCAAATCGAATAGAGACTTTCCGGGCTTCAGCAAAGGCACCAGGCAACTACACTTCCACTCATCAGGCACCATTCCATCATGCGAAGAGTTATTGAAAATGTCCAGGAGACAGCGCTGTGCCTTCGGGCCTAGGTGACGTTGGGCACTATAGGTCCCTCCATCCAGACCTGGGGATGATGAACATCTGCATGTGTTTAATGCCGCATGAAGTTCTTCCATGGTGAATGCAACCTACATTTGCTGATCTCGTGTGACTGGAACATCCTGTGGCAATAGATCGATCGGTATAGAGATTTCGCCGCGATCTTTGCATAAAATTCACCAAAAACATCAAGCTGTGAGCGAAGTTGATGTAGCGCCAGAGCGGCGAATGGATGAAGCTGTTGCGGATGCGAGTGAATACATCGAAGAGTCCTCTATACGGGAGACAAGGGCTTTCGAGGGTCTAGCGAGTCACAAAAATTCTTCCACCATTGTTCATAAGATTTGTGCATTCTACGCTGGATTTTTTTCTGAATGCGTCTGGATTCTCTGAGGTCGGGATAGATTTCGTGCGTCTGTACCTCAACGGAAGTGCCAATGGCTGCTAATGGGAAATGACAGACAGGACAATTCGGCTTTTTCTTACGGCTAGCGCTTCGTATCAACTTCCCACATTTACCCACCTCGAGTTTATGGTATATACTAGTTCATTGTATTCTTGGCACTTCGGCCCAACGCTCGCTAAACCTTTTTAAAACCAAGAAGGTTACGCCCAGCGAATATAACGTAGCAACCTTTTCCTCTCGGATAGTGCTCAACTTAAATGCCAATGGCTGCTAATGGGCAATGAGAGACAAGAGAATTCAGCTTATACTTTCTTACGGCTTGCGCGTCGTATCTACTTCCCATCATTACCCAACGTCGAGTTCATGGTATGAGCTACGGTGGCGGCCACCCCTCTGCACTTTTCTTGGCATTATTGTCCGGTCTCTCCTCATCAACAAAGGTCGAACAAAGAAAACTAGCAAGTAAATTCACAGCTTCCAGAAGTCATAGCGAGGGTTCCTTTCTGGCAGACTTGATGCCTAGAAGTGGTATGCAGATGTATCTTTGTTTA